>MJUU01001125.1:30365-44511 GCA_002080025.1 Modiolus philippinarum
CTATATGGTGTGAGGTTCCTCACTGTGTTGAAGACTGTATAGTGACCTCTAGATGCTTTGCTTTGGGTCGTTTTAACCTGCATATAGGATGTTGTCTCCTTGACATTTACCCCATTTCCTTTTTTTTCATCTGGATAAAAATAAAGTCAAATACATTATGTACTATACAATGATATTAAAACCAAAGTATTATCACATTATAAAATTTCTGTCTTATATGTAATGAAGAGGACAGTTGTTGAAGGTGTGAAACTGTTCTGTAAAATTTAAGATTTTATTCTGTTTTTAAGCAATCCGTATGGTAGCAAAGAACGACAACAATAAGAGAACTGTGGTAAAACAAGGAGTTGAACCATTGTTAGTGGAAATAGCAAATAATCCCGCATTTGTCGAGGAACAGAGAGGTAGGTAATTTATCTCCCTTTATAACACTGTTGTAACATGGCTAGTAGAACTAGCAGTAAAACTTTTTTTATGGAGGATTCATCTCCTGTGATAACCTCAGAGAAGCACCATTTATGGATGAACAGAGAATAAAGTGATTTATCTCCCTTTATAGCATTTGGATAAGAACCTTCTCTGCAAACAAGTAGTCACAATTCTCTGTCAAAAAAGGTATCCAGCAGGTCTGTACCCAATCCAAGATTGCCACCTGCACTGAACATAGTTTTACATTGAACCTATGAAAAATGCAGTTGAACTTCTGTGGCTCAAACTAATAAGACTGGAACACCATGGATGTCTCGAACCCATAATGGCAACCAGCATTATGTATATTTTGACATTGAATCTTGTGGAAAACACATTAACAAATTTCCCTGATATTACAGTACCAATAACCAAACTTAGTCACAATGGTCATGAGATGTGTCATCCCCTTCAAAAAAGATATCAAGCAACTTAGTAGATCATTCAAAATAGCAAGCTGTGGAGTGTGTAATGTAGCATTGGACCCTATGGAAAACACATTCAGTTGTAAAAGGTGGTCCTTCTGAAACAAGGGGTTTTTGCATGGTCAAACCCCATCCAAAATGGCCACCAGCAGTGAACAAAGTAAAACATTAGACCCAAATATAATTTAGTTTCATTTCCAATATGTGTTTGAACCTTACAATGCAGGTTGCATTCCACCCTCATACTTAGATCTCCTGTTGTGGGTAATTTTTTGCTGCCTTTTACTGTTAGAAAGTATAAATACTTCATAATTATTTGTATCCTTAACTGAGTTTATACATTAACAAGGAAATATACATACTTTCTAACAGCAAAAGACAGCAAAAAATTACCCACAAAGGGAGATTACTCTTACAAAAAATATATTTTGATAGTTCAAATAACATTTTTAAGAATGGCTAATAATGAAAATTAGATACTGACAAAAACACTTTGTTATTTCACATTGTTTTGTGTTTCAGAGGCTGTGGGTGCTTTGCTGACACTATCTTTTGATGAGCAGAATAAAGCAGAAATAGTGAATGATGGCACTAACCAAGTTATAGATACCTTCTTCAAACTTCATGACTCGGAAGATGGTGATGTTCGTAAAACTTGTACTACAGCTTTGTGGATGATGAGAGATCACTTAAAGGGATCGAAGCATGATTATTACAAGCAAATAGGTATGAAAAATGTCTTATGCATATCTAAGTCACTGTGATATTAAATCAGGAAAGATATTGTTTTATTCTTTATTGTAATTCCAACTGTTATGTTTGAATCATTTGTGTCAGTCATGTGTCTAAAAAGAAATACATAATAGCATGTGTTAACTCAGTCTAGTATAAACTGATCATCCTTGTAAACCAAACCCCTTTATAAACTGTTTAACTGTGAAAATAACTGTAATCTACTCACCTGTGTAAATTAAGCCTCAAGGTAAACTACTTACCTGTATAAACCAAATCCTTAAAATAAATCAAAGCTTCAATGGTGCTGAACCTCAAAGCCCTGAAAATCTACACATGACAAAACTTCCTAGTCATCCAAAGAACTGCTGCATATGTCTGCTTGTATTAAGTTATTCCGTAACACATGAAAATAATTGGATTGTGTAATTTTGCATGTCGATTTCATTTCTATAAATATATGCAATACACTGTCACAGGTAAACAAATGTTATTTTCATCTTTGACAAATTACTGTGCGACAGGTTCATTGAACAGAGACACAATATAAAAAAAAAACGAGTAATTTGATAAACATGCATATTGTTTTCAATTTAAATAAAACAGCACCGTATTCAACTCAAGAAAATGAGGAAATATAACTTAAAAACATAATGTATACAATTTTGAAAGAAACTTGCACACTATATTGTATCGGAAGCACGAAGATCATCTTTTAGAGCTGTTAATAGGCTTGAAGCTTCACATGATTTTTTCTTGTCATTTTAACATCTCTCCAGCCATTTCATGGCTTCGAGATAACTAGTCACCTGTGGGATGCAAAACCCCAGTAAACTGCTTACACATGGAAACAAAACACTGAGAAAACTGTTCACCTGTGTTATTCCTCCCTAAGTAAACAACTCACCTCTGTAAACCATCCCTTGAGTAATCTGTTCACTGTGTAAACCAAACTCTAAATAAATTGCTCACTTGTTTCAACCAAACCCTGAGTAATCTACTCAACTGTTTAAACAGAACCCCAAAATAAGTAACTAACATGCATTGACCAAACCCAAAGGAAACCTGTAATCTGTGGGAAACAGTCATCACGTAAAGTGGTCACATGTGTAACAAACCCAAAACAAACAAACTGCTTACCTGTGTATTTCAGCCCTGAAACACCTGTTCAAAACCTGAGTAAAAATAATCTGCTGACCTGTTTCAAACCATACTGCGAATAATCTGCTCTCCTGTGTAAACCAAACACTGAATAAACTGCTCACTTGTATAAACCACAAATTGAGTGATATACTCACCTGTGTAAACCAAACCCCCAAAGAAGTAACTTAACTGAATCAACACAACACTATGTACATGTAAACTTGTTAGCTGTAGAAAACACTCATTAAGGTGATAGAAATTGTTGCGCTTCAAAATTCAATCGAGCATTTGAAAAAGTGAAACAGTGATTTGACAGCTATTCCTATGTGACCTTATTATTGACTGACAGATGTGAAACGTCATATTTTGCTCAGTTTGCTGCAAATTAGCTCCCTTTTCCGTAAATAATGTTTAATCTGAATACTTTGTATTATATCTCTGTTAAAAGCATGATGACTTGCACATTTTTTTCTTGTTATTAATAGATCATATCATTAACTATCAACGAACGAAAATATATAAAAATTTCATGGATTAAAGGTTCATTTCTATTAAGCTAAAATACCTTTCCATATTTTCCCTGCTCATTCTATGTAAATTTAGGTGATAAAATGGCTAAAAAGAAGCAAACTTTGACCTCAATTCTAGAAAAAACAGGTATAGTGATCCATAATTTTTCTTATAGATTTCAATTAAGTAGGATTGATTCTTCAGTTGTGCAGACTTATAACAAAATCTCATGGCTATTGATATAAGTATAGCAAAGGGATAACAGGAAACATCTACAATGGCTGAAAATTACAGTGACATGCCACAATCTGCCAGGGAACTACACAGGAAAAACATTAACAAGACAAAAGACAAACGTAAACAGCAATAGGAACTCAGGACAGCCGGATTTGGTACCGGCACTAGCAAAAGCCAGCAGTGGGGTTAAACTGGTTATCTATCTATCTTCCCTAAGTAAATTGCTTACATGTGTTAACAAAACCTTAAGTAAACTGCAAACCTGTGTAAACTGAATCCTGAGTAATCTACCTACCTGTATAAACCAAACAACGTTAATTGCTCATTTTATAAACCAAGCCCTGAGTAACTAAACCCCAGAGTAAACTGTTTACCTATGTATAGCAATGCTAAGTAAATTTATCACCTGAGGCAAGCCATGAGTAACTAAACCCCAGGGTAAACTATTTACCTATGTAAAGCAATGCTAAGTAAATTTATCACCTGAGGCAAGCCATGAGTAACCAACTCCAGAGTAAACTATTTACCTATGTAATGCAATGCTAAGTAAATTTATCACCTGAGTGAACCAAAACAAAAGTAAACTGCAGATATGTGTTAACAAAACCACAAATAAATCAATAGATGTGTAAACCAAACCAAACTTTTTGAAAAACATGAAGAATATGTATACCTCACATTTTAAAACATTTATATATAGATGAGTTGGAAAATAGGCATTTTATATACAGTAGAACTTCGATGGCTCGAACTGCAATAGCTAGAAGATCATGGATGTCTAGAACTATTTTTCTGGTCCCTTTGTTCAAGTTTAAACATAGTTTTATGTTGATAGCTCCAACACCCCTTAAGCCCACCTGACCCAAAGGGTCAGTGTGAGCTATTGCCATCACTTGGTATCCGTCATCCGTCGTCCGTTAAACTTTTCACATTTTCATCTTCTCCTCTGAAACCACTGAAGCAAATTCAACCATACTTTACAGGAATGATGTATGGAAGGTCTTTTACAAAGATTGCTCATTTCGTTCCAATCAGATAAAAAAAAATGGCAGCCAGCGCGGAACTTAGGTTTAACATAGGACCCTATGGGAAAAATCACATTTTCATCAACTCCTCTGATACTGCTGAAGTAAAATCAAACAAACTTTACAGGAATGATGTACTAAAGATCCTTAACAAAATTTAGTCATTTATTCGGATTCAACAAAAAAATGGCCGCCAGCATGTATGGAACAAAGTTTAACATTGGCCCTTTTGGAAATTCACATTTTCATCTTCTCATCTGAAACCACTGAAGCAAATTCAACCAAACTTTACAGGAATGATATATTGAAGGTCCTTTACAAAGATTGCTCATTTCTTTCCGATCCTAAAAAAAACATGGCTCCCAGCATGGAACATAGGTTTAATATAGGACCCTATGGGGAAAAATCATATTTTCATCAACTCCTCTGAAACTGCTAAAGCAAATTCAACCAAACTTTACAGGATTGATGCACTAAAGGTCCTTTACAAGTTTGCTCATTTTATTCTGAATCGACAAAAAACATGGCCACCAGCATGGAACTTAGTTTAATATTGGCCCTATGGGAAATTCACATTTTCATCTTCTCCTCTGAAACCACTTAAGCAAATTCAACCAAACTTTACAGGAATTATGTATTGAAGGTCTTTTACAAAGATTGTTCATTTCGTTCTGATCCGATAAAAAACATGGCGGCCAGCGCAGAACTTAGGTTTAACATAGGACCCTATGGGAAAAATCACATTTTCACCAACTCCTCTGATACAGCTGAAGCAAATTCAACCAAACTACAGGAATGTCGTACTAAAGGTACTTTACAAAGATTGCTCAGTTTATCCCGATCCGATAAAAAACATGGCCGCCAGCAGGGAACATAGTTTAACATTTGCCCTAGGGGAATAACATCATTTTCAACATCTGCTCAGAATATTGAAGCAAATTCAAGCAAACTTTACAGAAATGATGTATGGAAGGTCCTTTACAAAGATTTCTCATTTGTTGGGATCAGACAAAGAAAATAGCTCCCAGCATAGAACTTGGTTTAGAATGGTACCCATATATTAAAACATTTTGTTCATTACATGNGCTTAAATTATTGAAGCAAATTCAGTCAAACTAAGATTGCTTATTTTGTTTTGATCTGATAAAAAACAAGACTGCCAGCACAGAACATATTTTAACATAGGATCCTATGGGATAAACATTACTTTCATCACCTGCTGTAAGCATTTTTCAGGTGAGCGATTCAGGCTCAGTATCTGAGCCTCTAGTAATTGGTCTTTTGGATGATGGAGCCATCGAAGTTTGACTGTGTATTTTTTCCTTTTTAGGGGAAAAATTCTGTGCTAAAAAGCATAAGGAAGTGACAGATTCTGAAGAGAAACATGTGATGATAAGTTATAACTGGAGACATCAGGCCATTGTTAAAGAAATCTGTAGTAATTTACGGAACAATGGAATTAAAGTGTGGATGGATGTGGATGACATGCAAGGATCCACTCTTCAGGCAATGGCAAATGCTGTGGAAAAGGCTGAACTAGTCTTAGTCTGCTTCTCACAGAAATATAAAAACAGTGATAACTGTAGAGCAGGTAGATTTCCCAAGACAATCATTTACTTCATTTTATACTGTATTATGTTCTGTAAATGTCATATAAGGCCATTATAAAAAAAATCCTACTTTCTCATCCTACTTTTTTTGAAAAATTAAAATTTTGTGATACAACAATTGTAACCAATACTTAACATCGTAGTAGCTAGACCTGATGTCACAATTAAAAGTACGCTAAAATGGGGACGACTCTGCTGACAAAATATAAGTTTCCAGATGACTGTATGTATTTTACAGAAAAAATAGAAACGTATATCAGATATAAAAAGATAGGGATATCTTTACATGTGTCAAAAGTTCTATGCTGCACTCAACTGGAGAAAAAAATGGAATTTCTTGCACTTCTGAAAGATATCCTGTTCTTCCATAAAAAAGTGTTCACTTTTTTAAAGACAGCCCATTGAAGACAGGGTCACATGGAGCTGTCTTACACAGGTAAGCGTCCATTCAAACACTGCAATCTGTTTGACATCACAGTTGTTCCCATAATAAACTATGAATGATTTGATGTCACAATTGAAAACTCCACAAGGAATGGCATGTTTACTTTCCTTCAGATTTATCATTGTATTTTACTGAAGAAGTAGGTTCTTGCATTCAATCAAAATTAAAGATATTGCGCGAGATATTCTACATTTTTTACACTTATTTCACTTTGACAGTGAAAGATGGAATTCCTCACACTCATGGAAGATATTCCTTATTTTTGTCTCGCCCTCGATAAAAGGCGCGAAAAGAGACATATGCATACAAAGTATGGCGGCAGTGGCATAAACTTTCATGTTAAATTTTTTTTTGTAAAGGTCATTTTCTCTGTACTGTAAGTGGTAGGTCTATGATATTTAGTATATAGGTTGTTGGTCTTGAGTAGTACATGACAGTCTGATACATGGCTTTTGTCTGTGACCTCAATTTCATGGTCCAATGAACATGTTAAATTTTTGTGCTTATTTTTATAGTTTCTCAGTAATTATATGTGGTTGGTCAATGATATATGATATGTAGGTTGGTCTTATGTAGTGCATGACAGCTAGTCATATGGCTTTGTCCTTGACCTCAATTTCATGGTCTAGTGAGCATGTTAAGTTTTTGTGATAAGGTCATTTTATCAATAACTATAAGTGGTAGGTCAATGATATTTGGTATATAGGTTGGTCTTGGGTAGTACATGACAGTCTGCTTTATGACTTTTGTCTGTGACCTTATTTTTATGGCCCAGAGATCATGTTAAGTGTCCCAGTATCCATTAACCCTTTCCTTCATAACAATGCCTTTTGTCGCCTTTAGGTCCCCCCTTTAAGGGCTATTTAGGAGGGTGTTGTATTAGACCCTAGGATGAGGATATGTCCTATTGAAAAAAATATAACTTAGGCAAAAAACATGAGTAATTTTTGTGCGTGATTGGGGAACAAAAAGATATGTTGGGGGTCCCAGAGGGGGGATGTGCCCCCTCTGTCTGGGGGTTTCGCTGCAAGACCAAATCTGGGGCTTATGTACATCCTCAAATAGTGCTAGCTATTCCTCAACACATATATTTTGAAGTTAAACCTTGCTTAGGCATGTGCAAGTCAGACTCTATTTAAAAAAAAAAAGTATGTTTTGAAGAGAAAAAATCCAAAAATATGAGTTTTTTTTACGATTTTGAGGTCCCCTGCTGTCTCCATGGCAACCAGTACCAGGGTTTTGGAACCTGTTTTCCAAAGGCCACTGACAGGTGTCCAACTGTGCCAAGTGCCAAGACCTTGACTTGCAAGACAATAATCTTGCAGCATTCTAAATATTGGGTCCTATTTACTTCTGCAAAAAATGCCCTTTTAGAATCCTTTTCATGAAGGAAAGGGTTAATGTAAGGTCAGCAATATTTGGTATGTGGGTTTGTCTTAGATAGCCCTTGACATCATTTTCAAGATCTAGTGCCCCGAGGGAACCCGGGTGTAGAAATAGGACCTAGTATCTCCATCTTGCGGGGTATGACCCCTCCTAAATGGGGCTGACCCCGAGGAAATCCTGGGATATAGAAATAGGACCCAGTATTCCAGGCTGTGGGGTACAACCCTTCCAAAACTGGATGTCCGTGGTTGTGCGGGATGAATAAATACACAACCCATCTTTCGGATGGGATGTAAACTCAGCTGCACGTTAAAAAACCCTTGTAGCAAGCTCTGTTTTTAGTGGCTAAATTCCCTGCCCTACTTTTCCATTGGCAATCAGAATTTCCCATCCCATAACCCTTTCTATACCCCTAAGTTATTGTTTATTAACAAACTTGTTCTCGTCTTGATAAAGCAGAAATATTGCTCAGATAACCTTAAAACAATATTCAATCAATCAATCAAGATCTAGTGACCATGTTTAGTTTTTCAGTATCTATCAATGGTAGGTCACTGATATTTGGCATTTTGGTTTTGGGTGATGCATGACAGTCTGCTATATTGCTTTGTCAGTTACCCTAATTTCACAGTCTTGCGAAATTGTTAAATTTTCTGATTTATTCAGTTTGAGTTTTCACATCAATTTTGTGACCAAATAAGGACAGGTGAGACATTAATTTGGATCCACACTTGTTTTAATTTGGTCATATAACTTGCTTGTAACTTAGGATCCAACTGGCTCCTTGAATGAAAACCTTACTTTAAGGCCTGTTGTACCCAATGGGAAAAAGCGTTCAGAGATCTTCTCCTCTGAAACTTAGTCACAATAGTCTTTAGTTTTACCCTTTTGAAAAATGTGTCTGAATCACATTCAAGATGGCCACCAGCAGGGAACTAGTTTAACATTGGACCAGATGGGATAGCATTCACAATGATTTTCTTCTCTGAAACAGCAAGGCAAACAGGTCAATTTTATACCTTTTAACTCTCCCCCTTTAAGGGGAGACTCCCTCTTAGAAGCATAATCTCCCCTTAAAATGTATCTCCCTCAAGGGAGATCAAAATCTCCCCTTTACTGCTTTTTCTCCCCTAAACCTCCCTCATAGAAAAAATAGGGTCATTTTTTAAAAGTATTCCCAAATTTGTTATGCTTTCTGGGCAAAATTATGAAATATGAAGCATAATTTTAAAATCATGGTAGAATTTTGATTTTAGAAATTGATCTAACAGCTTATATAAATGATTTCTTCCATTCCTTATTCTCTTGTCTTCATTTAGAAATGCAAGTTTTTGTTGAAAAAAGGTTGTTATGTAAAATCTCCCCTTTAGATGGGCTGGTACAAGGGAGATCTACCTCATAGCAGTTACCAGAGGTTAACAGGTATGCAATTGGATCCAAACTTGTCCCTTCAAAATATGTCCGGCAAGTCTTCACTCAATTCAAGATAGCCACCAATGGGGAACTTAGTTAAACATTGTAACCTTTGAAAAAACACATTTAATAATATTCTCCTCTGAAACGATTAGGACAATTAGAACCAAATTGAGTCACAATTGTCCTTGGGTAGTGCCTTTAGGGTTTGTGATTTTTGTTCCTACCCAAGTTGGTCCCCTTCACAAAGATGACCAGTAAGTCTTTACCATATCAAAATAGTTGCCATCAGGAAATAAAGTTCATCCTTGAAGCAAATAACATCAACATCTATCAATAACTTGAAAAGGAGGTCCTTTATTACTGTAAACATATTAATTTTCATTGATGCTTATTTTCGCGGTTTACGAAAGATCGACATATTTGCAGGTATCAATTTTCACTGTTTTCAGGGTTAGAAAGACTTTTTCTACACAAAAATTTATTTTCGCAGGTACTATTTTTCACTTTCCAGAGCCAACTGCCAAAATAGCGAAAATTAGTACATTGCAAATATAGACAAGTTTTCAATTGGTGAATTTTCCCGGAAAATTTTGACGTCACAATATATATTTTTCCACATCACAATGTTTCATGACACAATTTACTCCGATTGACCCCAGGTCAATCTGGGTAATTCATTCATAAAAAAAATTGGAAATTGGTCTATTAATATGCTTACAGTATTTAGGTTATTTGGACTATCTATGTCAGCAATGGTCCAGGTGAGCCTTCAACAGTACACTATAATCCCATCCAGATGGGAAAATGCTTCAAATAAGCACTATTTTTTATGCCCCCAGATCGAGAATCGGGGGCATATTGTTTTTGTCCTGTCTGTCTGTCTGTTTTTCTGTGCGTCCAAAACTTTAACTTTGGCTATAACTTTTGAACTATTTAAGGTAGACTTTTCATCCTTGGCATGTGTATAGGTCTAGTCAAGAGGAACATTAATATGCAAAAACTAAATCAGGTCAAAGGTCAAGATCACAGAGGTTAAAAAGGGGGGAAATTGGCTGTTTTCACATATTTGACTGTAGAATCCTTATCATTTATCCTATTGTTATTGCTAATACAATTGCATAATTGCAGTATGTCAACAGATTTGATGTTGAATTTACCGTTTTTGAGAAACAAGAGGGCCAAAGGGGAACAAGTTTTTTGTCGGATCTTGATGCAGTATTTTTCTGGAGGTTTCTTATAGCATGTAAAACAGATACATTTAACAATTAAAACCATTTCAATAAACAAGAGGCCCAAAGGGCTTCATCTGTTTCAGAATAAAGGAATTGAATTGGGGGTTTTTATGGTAATAAACAACTTTTGAACTATGTAAGATAGACTTTTAATACTTGGCAAGTGTATAGGTCTTGTCAAGAGGAACATAAATATGCAAAAAAAATAGGTCAAAGGTCAAGGTCACAGAGGTCAAAAAGGGGTAAAATTGGGTATGTTCATATATTTTACTGTGGAATCTGGGGGCATATGTAGTGTTTCACAAACACATCATGTTGTATGTTGATTTAGTGGTGTGGGCCATATGGCCTCATTCTTTAAGGGAGAGATATCTTTTCCAAGTTCTTAACTTTTAATGACATTATTGAATATTAATCAGCTTCCATTATTGTTCCAAATCACATATAAATTGGTGAACTTTCTTGTTGAAGTTTGTATGCAATTAGCATTCATTGGGATAATTTTTAAAACACACATGTAGAAAAACCAATACATTTTCAGGGCTTACAAAATAAAAGAAAAGAAAAGACATGTTAATAGTACTATTATTTGTTTATTTTTTGTTTCAGAGGCTGAATATGCTTTTCAACAGAAAAAGAAAATTGTTCCATTAAAAATGGAAAGGGGATATGTTCCTGATGGATGGTTAGGCTTTATAATTGGTTCCAAATTGTTTTTTGATTTTGGTGGAAAATATCCATTTGAGAACAAAATGAAAGAATTGATAAGAGAAGTTCAAGTTTCTCTGAATAAAATCAGGGGTCTTTCAACAGAAGTGCCTTCCCCAGAGGTCAAAGTTCAAGCAGCAGTAAGTTATTTTCAGTTTAGAAACAAATTGAATATGAAACAAACATTAATAAGGCAACATTTTATATACAAATATAAAATAGGTGGAACTTGTTGACTAATACATGATAACAAATCCTGCAGAATCTTGTAGGAATTTACTGTACCTGTAAGCAATATTTTGATTAAAAATGATAAGAGTTCAAATGTATTTTTTTGAAAATTGTCAGAATTCGAAATCCAAGTAGCATGGGTCATGTAATTACACATGAGATGAATAAGCAAAGAGCTCAGTCAGTGTTTAGCTTGAGTTTTGAGACTATGATTACCAGATATACTAATGAACTATACCTCATAACAGTGTATACATTGCTTGATTAACTTGTTTACTGATTCTTTAACAGTACATAGTATTTTTACATCAAAACTATTTCATGGCATACTGAAACCACAATCAGATACATATACTGAGTAACGCCTATAGCAACTCCTTCAAAACTCTAATTTTTTGTCTGTAATTGAAACAATCAAAGTCCTTATATACCAATTTGTACTGCCTGAAGGAGTTTACATTGATACTCCAGTGACAATAAGTATTCTATAGCACTTTAATTAACAGACAAAAGACAGCAGTTTGGAATATGTTATAGATGTTAATAGAAGAATATATGTTAAATCATTGGAGAATATACAAATATTATATATATGTTACAGTACAAATTGGAATCCAGTAGGATCCAGAATCATCCTAGTACAAATTGGAATTCTAATTTCTACTGGGACAAATTAAAATTCTGATTTGTACTGGATTAATTCAATACATATTTGAATTCCAATTTCTACTGGGACAAATTAGAATTCCAATTTGTACTGGATTTTATCCAGTGTAAATTGGAATTCCAATTTCTCCTGGGAGAAATTGAGATATCCTGATTTATACTTGTAGGATTCTGGATCGTACTAACTTAAATCAGTAGAAACAGTAATAGATAAGAAAAACATCAGTAATATATCCCTTCTACTGTTTTGGAGATCATTTAGTCAAAAGATTAATTTCAAAAGAATAAGATTTATTGTTTGATTTAAAATAAGATATAGATGTTCTGCTTCGAACTCTTAAACCGTTGAGCACAGTTAACGTTCGAACTTCTGATCACTAGTTTTCATAAGTTAACTTTAAATATTGAAGAACATATGAAGGTATTTTACAAAAAAAAATATTAAAATATGATTTTTTTAAAGATGGATATACCTAAAAACTACTATTCTGATAGTGATCTTGTTGACTTTAAAAGTCTTTATTCCCTTTGTTTAAATGTTGTAGATACTGAACTATACCTGAAATTGTAAGTAGTAAAATATGTCCAGGTAGAAATATGTCTGGGGGACAGATATTACTAGGAAACATAAGTTCATGGACACATATTCCTAGGAAAATCAATCCGGGTGGACAGATATTTCTAGGAAAACATGTCTTCGGACAAATATACCTAGTAAAGTTAATGTCCGGACATATCTTCCTAGGAGATTTATTCCGTCTGGACAAATTTTCCCGACGGACATATTTTACTGTTACAAAATTTCACACATTCAGTCATGTTAAAAAAACATCATTGATAGATGGCAGTATAACAGCCACAGTTTGTAACTACATTTAGCAAATGCAATACAATGCGATATTATTATTGTAAATTGAAAATTTTATGCTCTACCAAATGTCACAGAAATCCACCAATTGTTGCAAGAAATGGACAGTTAGAAAATATACAATTAAATGCCAGTTGTCATTTTATTGTTTTACTATTAAGTTTTCATGAATTAAACTGTTGTGGAAAACATACTTCTTATAACAAAACCAAAAACCCTTTTCAGCTTTGAATATCAGTAATATCTAGAATCCTCCTGAACAAAATATCCAGTATTATTCTGGATCATACAAGAAATTTAGAAGGATTCAGAATCCTCCTGGTACTAATCAGGATATCTCAATTGGAGAGATTAGAATTCCAATTTAAACTGGATTAAATCAAGTTCAAATTAGAATTCTAATTTGACTTAGTAGAAAATAGAATTCCAATATGTACTGAATTAAATCCAGTACAAATTGGAATTCTAATTTGTCCCAGTAGAAATTAGAATTCCAATTTGTACTAGGAGGATTCCAGATCCTACTGGATTCCAATTTGTAATGTAACATATATATGCACCAGGAAATTAGCCACAAGTATGTAGGAAACAAATGTCTTCCCTCAAGTGACTAACTCCTAAGGTTAACTGGTGTTGTAATTTTTTTTTTATTGTTTAAAGATTTTGTTATTTTCTTTTTGAAATTATTTATACGAGGCAGAAGCCTTTGACTGTTTCATTGGTTCATTCAGTAATTTTGTATTTCTAAGCCTACTACACAAAGCCAACCTTCTACATTAACCAGTGTGAAATCAGAGGAAGAATTGGAAAAGGTTCAAAAATGGACACAGCAACATGTTGGAAGATGGCTTGATAAAAATAAATTACCAAGGTATTGTAGAAATATGCAGTATAACCTGTCTAAACTGAACCCTGTCTAAAGAGAGCACTGACTATACTGGATTTCTACCATAATTACATTTACAACAATTCCCATCATTCTGACACAGTGTAAATCTGACACATCTAAACAGAACAAAATCTTCCGTTGCCAATAGGGTCTGT
>MJUU01001125.1:44739-58798 GCA_002080025.1 Modiolus philippinarum
GTATGAATATACCTTGTGTAACAATCAGATGACCATCTTCCAAGTGTTTGTATTAAGTGATCTTCCAGGCGTGCTTCATGAGCAGAAGTAGCTGCTCCAATACGGAAAGAATGACCATTATAAGAATTACTGGATAGTCGTAACTTGTCAAGCAAAACTTTGATATGTGAAATCAAAAATTGTCTCTTCAATGGTGTTTTATCTTCACAAACAAAAAATGCATTAATGTGCAAAAAACCTAGCATGTTTCTTAACTGTTTATATTTACAAAGAGAAGACACGGGACATATGTTGAGATGTGTCTTATAAAGAGGTATAGTGATACCTTGTCTAAATGGATCTGTTTTAGATCTTTTAAGTGTAAGAAAAACACAATCAGAAGTTATATGTACATCATCAACACATAAATGGCATTGCGGATCAAATTGATTTAACACAGTAAACTCACCGCATCTCAAAAACCCAAAAAATGCTACAACACAAGCAGCTTCTAACATTACACTATTAAAGTATCCAAACAAAGAAGAACGTAATAAAAAACACATTCTTGATAAAATAGGCATTGTTATTGGTAGACGCAAGCGTTTTGATGAACCACCTTGCCTTTTCTTAACACCAATTAAAATTGTTTGTAAACATTCTAGAGGTTTACCATTATTTACAAAAGGATTGAAGCCACCATATCTAAGATAAAAATATCTAATGCCACACAAATATAATTTAATTGTTGAGTGTTTTAGGTGTTTAAATTCATCGCAAAAGGCTACGAAGCGCATTAGTAGTCTTTCTGAAATAGGTGGTAGGCCAACGCTGTCCCAAGTGGATCCATGGAGCAAAACAAATTTTGAATATGAGTCCATAGCTATTTCATAAGATTTAAAAGTTGAATTGGCTAATGCGTGATGCCAAAGAATGTCTATTGACTGGTCCAAAGAATCTCGCTTAAAGAAGGCAGCGGAGTAGGAAATTCCTCTGCATCTGGTACCATCTCTTTGAACTTCTGTATCTGAAAGCGAGATAAAGCATCAGCAATACAGTTTTTAGAACCAGGCAAATGTTCACTGAATACAGCAAAATTGTTAAAGGCAGCACACATAGTCAAGCGTCGCATTAACTTCATAATAAATGGTTCTTTAGAACGACCCTTTTTAATAATGTTCACAGTTGCCATATTGTCACAGTGGAAAAGTATCTTTTTACCAGTCCATTGCTTACCCCACAAAACAGCAGCAACCACGATGGGGTAGAGCTCTCTAAAAGCCATTGACATAGCGTAATCTTCAAAGTTTGGCAATTCATTAGGCCATGCACCATAAAAGAATTTTTTACCGAAAATACCACCAAATCCATATAAGGAAGACGCATCGGTGTATAACGAAATACTAGCAGCTGTAGTTAAATGATTGTCATAAAACAAGTTTGTACAATTCCAGTTGCTTAAGAATTTAAGCCACATTTGGAGATCAGCTCTACATTCTTTGTTCAAATGTACATGGTGATAACTTTCTTTAACGGTAGTCATGATATTATACAAATAAGTGACAAAAGATCTGCCAGGTAAAATGACTCGACTTGCAAAGTTCAAATGTCCCAATAATTGTTCTAATTCTTTTCTTGTGCAAGAGTTCTTTTTTAACATTTTTGTAATAAATTCTGCTATTCGACCAACTTTATCAATAGGTAAACGACATTGCATTCGTACTGTGTCTAGAATAACTCCTAGATATTCAAGTTCATATGTAGGACCAACACATTTCTTAGCAGATAAAGGAATATTTAATTTGTTAAAAATTAATGATAACAGAGCCATTGTTCTTTCACCACAATCAGTTGGCTTGTCAATAGTTAAAAAATCATCAAGTAAATGAAAAATTACATTAATTTTATAATTGTTTTTTGCTATCCAACAAATACTTTGTGATAACATGTCAAAAAGCCTCGGACTAGAGCGACAACCAAAAGGTAATCTAACATAATTGTAATATTTTTCATTCCACTTAAAACAAAATAAATGCCATTGTGATGGAATAATTGGTAATTGCTTAAACGCATCTGAAATATCTACTTTACAACAACTACTATATTGTCCAAACTCTTGAATAACTCTTATAGCATCATCAAGTTTTATGTAAGTTAAAGAACAGAGATCTTTATCGATCAAATCATTGACACTTGTATGATCATTTTGATTATGAGGCGAGGAGAGATCCAGTATAAGTCTCTTTTTAAAAGAATACTTATGGGTAGCTATTCCAATTGGACTAACTCTGTAAGAAGGAAAGGGTAGAGCATCAAAAGGTCCATTAACAAAACCCTTTTTAATTTCATCATCTATTAATTTTTGCACAGTCTCTGGATCTCTTCTTGCTGATAATGCATTTTTGCACTCAAAAGTGGGTACACTAAGGTCGAATATAAGCATATCAAAACCAAATTCTAAACTATTACATAAAAATGATGAAAAAGTCTTATCTGGGTAGTTTTCTAACTCCTTTCTAAGTTGTTGATAATTAATAGGAGTAGTAGGTAGTCATGCATGACTTACAGAAGAACTAGCTGACTTAACATTTTGAGGTTTGGATTTAGAAGCTGGGTCATTATTCTTTTGATTACAATTAATTTTTCCATGACCCTTAGATTTGCACAGTTTACAGTCATGTAAATATTTACAATAAGGTTTAAAACAACCTTGGACCCAATTGAAATTGTTACAAATTTGTTTGTTGGCCATCACGACCAAGAGAATCAGACGACTTGAAAGATCCTGATTGCTGTACAAAGGATTTATGCGGACACATCGAAGTAGAATGCAAAGTAGATGTACACTTGTTACACTGATTAACATGAGCACCGGCACAAAATCTCTGTCTTAAATCTGTATCTCCCTTCGACCAATCAATTTTAATATTATGTTGTAACAACATGGTCGCGCACTTAGCTGAGAACATTTTATGATACTCGTAGAACTTGTTGGGCCAAATGTGTGCAGTTTCAACAATGTGTGCTAAATAGAGGTCTAACTCCTCCATTCTAAAAGGAAAAGCTGAGCACATGATACATTTGTATCTTCCGAATGCAATAACAAATTCATCGAGGGACAAATTTTTTAGGAGACGTTCATCTTTATCTTTGGATTTATTTTTAACCGGAGTTTCATAATTTGGAATCAGTAAAGAGTTTAAGTTAATGTCTTTACCTGCGATTATTTGTTGACGAATGTCCGGCGAAATGATGTCGGTGTCCGATACTGAAGTTGCAGGCACTCCAAATGAATTCCCATTGCCACTGACGGTGTAAATTGGCACAGTCTGGTTTTCATGGTTGAAAACGGGGCGGTTGGAATAATTCGAGAAATTCGGTGCCATAAACGCTGATGTATTAGCAATAGCTGATTGTAGATTGAATCTTGAGTGTCCACTGTCTAAAGGATCTCCTTGCCTGAAATTCATCAACTGTGTGAGTGTTTGTTGACAAACAGACAACGTGTTTTCAAGTTGGGCGGAAGTTGCGCCAACGAAATGCGCATTTGGAATATTGTTTACTAAATTGGAATCACTCCGCGTAGTTGATGCTGAACTAGATACTGATGCATTTGCATAACTTGGAGTAGTTCCCTCACTTGAATTAAATTGAGTATAGGTCTCGTGCGTTGTTGTACCTGTCTGAACGGAAGAAGAGAAATCATGAGATTCTGGCAGGCTAATTTCTGAAACTTCCAGCGGACTACTTTGTGTTTGACCCACGCTACGAGCACCATTGTCTTTGTTATCTAAATAAAGCTTTCTAAGACTGATATTACTTAGCTGGATAGAGATATTAATTCCTAAATCCTTTAGAGCTTCCTTCAATTGTGAATTCGTCCAATTTGCCGGATTAGAACTGTCAATAGAACTTTGAGGCACACGTGTTCTTCCTCGTCTGTTCGACATGATTTAAGTTTTTAGCACATGGTTTTAAGAAAGTTTCAAAGATCCATAAAGTTCCAAGTCAAATAAAATCCGAAGACACATAAATAAAACACATTCTATGATACAACTAGTGTCCAATTTACACGAAATAATAAATGGATAGAAGATTGCAAAAACGATCTGATTTGTAAAATCTGCAGTATTACTTGATTTACTTGTTTACTGATTCTTTTTACATTACATAGATTTTTACATCAAAACTATTTCATGCCATACTAAAACCACAATTAAATACATATACTGAGTAACACCTATAGCAACTTCTTCAAAAATCTAATTTTTTGTCTGTAAATGAAACAAAGTCCTTTACTGCTGTATACCAATTTGTACTGCCTGAAGGAGTCTACATTGATACTCCAGTGACAATGACTATTCAATAGGACTTTGATTTTATTAACAGACAAAAGACAGCAGTTTGGAATATGCTATAGGTGTTAAAAGAAGAATATATGTTAAATCATTGGAGAATATACAAATTGTATATGTTAATGCACCAGGAAATTAGCCACAAGTATGTAGGAAACAAATTTCTTCCGTAAATGGTGGTTTACAGTGGGAGATGACCCATGTGAGATCGATGCACGCGACCTCATCTCACACCGGTAAATGACCAACCAGACGTGTTGATTTTTGTGATACAACAATCGTAACCATGACTTAACGTCATAAAACACTTGACGTCACAATGTAAAGAATACTCAAATGGCGACAACGTTTTCAAACAGTAAAGGTTACCAGACGTTTCTTTTTGCTTTTTACAGAAGAAATAGGATCTTGCATAAGATCAAAATTAAAGATCGGGATATCTTTCACTCGTGTAAGAAATTCTAAGTCTTTTCCTCACATTTCGCTATGCTCCACTCGAGAAAAGACGAAATTTCTTACACTTGTGAAAGATATCCCGATCTTTAATCTGACCTTATGCAAGATCCTATTAGTCTTCCCTCAAGTGACTAACTCCTATGGTTAAATCGTGTTGTAATTTTTTTTTTATTGTTTTAATTTTTTGTTATTTTCTTTTTGAGATGATTTATACGAGGCAGAAGCCTTTGACTGTTTCATTGGTTCATTCAGTAATTTTGTATTTCTAAGCCTACTACACAAAGCCAACCTTCTACATTAACCAGTGTGAAATCAGAGGAAGAATTGGAAAAGGTTCAAAAATGGACACAGCAACATGTTGGAAGATGGCTTGATAAAAATAAATTACCAAGGTATTGTAGAAATATGCAGTATAACCTGTCTAAACTGAACCCTGTCTAAAGAGAGCACTGACTATACTGGATTTCTACCATAATTACATTTACAACAATTCCCATCATTCTGACAGTGTAAATCTGACACATCTAAACAGAACAAAATCTTCCGTTGCCAATAGGGTCTGTAAGTCTCGTTCAGTTTTGAAACTTCCCGGCACATACTTTGTACCCGGAAGTTGCATTTGTAACAAAAACATATGACGTTTCAAACAAAAAATTTGGACATCATAATCCTGCAACGTCATATTTTGGCGGAAAACGTTTTCAAATTGAAATTTTATCGCGATTTCTCGGTGTCACATGACGAGACTTACATACCCTATGGGTATGCTGTAGACAGTTTGTGATGAATGAAGTTTTGAGAAGACTTTATAAACAAAAAGTTGGAAAATTAGCATGAAAAAATTATATGTAAATATTCCAAGTAACCTGTATAAATGGACAAATTAAGACACTGGAAAACACTGATGTAGATTTTTTTTTTAATGTTGCATTCCATCTTTTGTTTACATGTCATTAAATTTCATTGAATAGTTTTGGCATCTGATTTGAATGGGTGCTTCAAGGATTTGTATATGATGATATCAAGAAATATTTATTTCAATAACAGATCTGATTGTTTAATTAATCATTCAACAAGTTTACTTCAGACATAACAAATTTTCAGCTATATCAAGATGAGAACAAATTATGAAAACACTTTGTAATACTAAGCCAGGCGTATGGGGAAAGATCGGGATGCTCTCAGTGGTAAAGGATATGATTTGTACCACTAGGACAGCAAATTGGTCTTTGAGACTTTCAAAACATGAACCAAGAAATTACCATTCTAAAGACCATGTACAATTTCTCATAATTTAATGCACCAGTTTTGAATTTAAGAAGATATCACAATACATAAAATTGTAACTTCACAAAAGACAAAACTTCATGGGGTGTTCTTTGAAGTTGCTGTCCAGTATTTTCACATGCAAGAATTTATATTATTACTATGCAAGATAAGAAAATATTGCTTGGTACTTGCTCTAAACATACTTTAGACCATCAGTTTTCAAGATAAACTTAAGTACTGAAATTTTTTCAAACAGGATATCAGAACTGAACATCAGAAAATTATGTGAAAAAATTTAGTGCTTACCTTACAACCATAAGTAAAAGGATAATATGAACTACAATTTCTATCACTCCTTAAAAATGCTAAATACTCTGTGGTTCAGTTCAACTCGGTTGGTTCAAACACCCAAGGGACCAATGAAATGGTTCAGTACAACTCGGATGGTTCAAACACCCAAGGGACCAATGAAATGGTTCAGTACAACTCGGATGGTTCAAACACCCAAGGGACCAATGAAAACAGTTTGAGCTATAAAGGTTGAACTATGTTTTGGCTTGACCAAAGGGGCCAGAGAAAAAGTTACAGACATTAATGGTGTTCAAGCTATTGCAGTTCAAGTCATCAAAGTTCTTCTGTAATTAAAATCTTGGATTACTTACTGTGAAAGTACAATTGTTCGTGGGGTTCCAATTTTCGTGGATTTCGTGGTTCACTCAAACCACGATATTAAGTTCCAAGTGAAATGCATTTTTTCCTTAGACTTGTAATGCACAGAACTCGAAACCACGAATTTAAGTACCCACAAAATAGTGCTATTTATGAAAACCACGAAAATCGGTGTCCACGAATAAAAGTACTTCCACAGTAGGCATAAATATTTTCATTGACAATCTTTCAAGGACAACTACCATTACATACTAAAAGTACAGGATTTTGGTATTGTGCTCTGTTCCTGGAAAAGAGTGAAAGTTCCAAATTAGCATATATTAACAGGCTCTGAACATTGTGTAACATTTCAGTAAACCTTTAAATGATTTAAATGTAAATAATTTTGCACATTTGACTTAACTGTTTGACTTAACATTTGACTTAACTGTTTTCTTAAATTCATTTCTTTAATAGTCTTTTTGTTTATTACAGAAATTTAATGGGAAGAATGAGTGGAATAGAAGTAGCATTTCTGCATGTTTTGGTGAAGGAGGTATATTAATTTTTTATATACTCCCTGCTTTAGCGGAGCGATAGATAGTGATCATGGTGTCTGTTTATTTTGTCCGTCTATCAGCCATAGGGGTACACACTATGTGGCGACAATTCCTCCTAGATCACTCAGTGAAATTCTCTGAAACTGTCACAGAGTGCTCGGTGCATATTGCCATTGTACACCAACTATTTTAAAATTGGATTTGATTTTTAGCTCACCTGGCTAATGCCAGGGTGAGCTTTTGCCATCACCAGTGATGAAAGTTTTCCGCGGATCCAAGGATTTCCGCTTTTTTGCTTTCAAGCTGCTCCATTATATTTGTTTCTTTTACTATATACCTACTTCCAGTGTAGTGGAATTCCGCTTTTTTCTATCAATCACAATTTCATCTCTGCATCACAAAAAGGGTGTTTTTTAGGTTCATGCCATATCCAAGATGGATGCCAGCGGTAAACATAGTTTTAACATTGGACCCTATGGGAAAACACTTTCAAGGATCTTTTTCTCTGACCATGCTGAGCCAATCGCCACCAAACTTGGCCACAATAGTCCTTTGATGGTCCCTTACAAAAAAAAGTGTTTTTCAGGTTTGCGCGATATCCAAGATGGCTGCCAAACGGAAACAGTTTTAACATTGGACCCTATGGGAAAACATGTTCAAGGATCTTCCTCTATGAAACTACTGAGCCAATTGGCACCAAACTTGGCCACAGTAGTCCTTGGGTGGTCACTTAAAAAAAGGTGTTTTTCAGGTTCACGTGATATCCAAGATGGCCACCAGTGGGAAACATAGTTTTGACATTGGACCTATGGGAAAACAGTTGTTCAAAGATCTTCTTCTCTGGAACTACTGGGCCATTTGGAACCAAACTTGTCCTAAATAGTCCTTAGGTGCTCCTTACAAAAAAGTTGTTTCTCAGGTCAGTACTTTATCCACAATTGCTGCCAGTGGGAAACATAGTTTTGACATTGGACCTATGGGAAAACATATTCAAAGATCTTCTTTTGAAGTGCTGAGCCAGTTGGAACCAAACTTGGCCACAATAGTCTTTGGATGGCTTCTTACAAAAAAGGTGTTTTTCAGGCTGGTGCAATATCCAAGATGGCTGCCAATAGGGAACATTAGGCCTATTGGAACTAAAGTTTGGTAACTATATACAGAGTGATACGATATATATTCGGACAAGATGGCGAATTGTTTACCTTAGCAACAATTGAAATTGCATTATGTACTGAAATATGACTAATACTTATACTTATTCAGTATTTGGTAAGATGACCTTTTAGTTGAATCACATTCATTAATCTCCTTGGAATTGATCTGTACAAACATTTAACGAACTTGGGAGAAATTTCTGTCCAAATATCTACGATCTCATTGCTAAAATAGTCTTTAGAATTTATTCTCCCTATCCGTAACTGTACTTTACTTTTTAAATGTAACCATTTATTTTCAATAACATTCAAATCAGGACTCTGTACTGGCCAGCTCATAGCTTTTATTCTGTTCTGATGGATGTAATTTTGTGTTGACTGAGCGCAACGCACCGGCGCATTATCGTCTTGGAATATGTAATCCTCAGATGGAAAATGCCATGCTAAAACAGGCCACAAGTTATCTTCCAAAATTTCCTGGTATTTTACCACAATAATGTTGCCTTTTACCCTAGATATTGTCCCAACTCTGTGCCAAGTGAAACAACCCCATATCATAACACTATTTAGGTCTACTTTTATGTGTGGTAATCAAGTCAGGTCTCCACCCTTCTCCCCTTTTCTGCCAAAAATGTACCTTCTCATAATGTCCAATCATTATTTTGGATTCATCCAAAAAAATTTCTTTTTTCCAGAAGTCAATGACAGTTAATCTCCGCTTTTCTCTACACCAAGAGAGACGCTTATTCCTATTTATTTCACGCACATTTACTTTCTTTTTTGGCCACACGCCGAGTGTAGTTATGCCGATGCAATTGAAATTGTACTGTCCATTTAGAAACAGGTCTATCTTTATTTTCATTGAATATATTCGTTATGTCAGATAAAGTGTCCCTAGAATTAGTTTTAACCAACCTTTCCAATGCTCGATAATCACGAGCAGTCATGTAGCCATGCCTCCCACTTCCTTTTAGATTTTCTACGGAACCACTTTCTCGAATACGTTTCTTTACATCTCCTATGGTAGACTTGGGTATTTGCAATAAATCTGATATATATCGGATAGTTTTTCCTGCCTCAGCCAAATTCTTCATTTCTTTTATCTCCACACTGAGCTCTTTACTTTCCTACCCATTGTTATTTATGGCAGAAGTTACTTCCGTAAACAAAGGTAATTATAATTACGTTATCAGATAAGTACTAAAGGTCAAATAAGGTACATGCATTTACTTATTTCATAAATAATATACAATGTATTTATTAACATTTTTAGTCCCCTACCGGCTTCGCCGAAGGGGACTTTAGGTTTGCACTCCGTCAGTCAGTCAGTCCGTCAGTCAGTCCGTCCGTCAGTCTGTCACACTCAGTTTTCCAGACTTTTTTCCCATACTATAAGAGATATTTATCTAATGTTTGGTATTTAAGTCTACCACCATGAGTTATAGATCAAGTTTGAGTTTGGTTCCGGTTCATTGATTTTGGACAGAGTTATGGGCCTTTGACTTAGAAAATTTTGGTAAAATATAGGTTTATGGACATTTTTTTCTAAACCGTTTCAGATATTAAGCTGATATTTGCATTGTAAGTCAACCACTATGGGTTACAGATCAAGTTTGAGTATGGGTTGGGTCCATTGATTTTTGACGAGTTATGGGCCTTGGGCTCGGAAAACTTTTCTTCTTTAACTTTTTTTGCTGGTATAACAAAGAATTATTCCACCGGTAGGGGACTTCTGTATTGCCTTAAAATACGATCCACACTTGTTATTTATAAACATGCGGTTGGATTGTTGATAAACAAATCATCGCCATCTTGTCCGAATATAAATTGCACTACTCTGTATATGGGCTCTTCAATATAAAATGTCAGTTCTCGCCACAATATAGCTAAAATATTGCTAAGTTGGCGTAAAACATCAATCAATCAATCAATACAAAATGTCTATGTTAATCAAGGGCCAGGTGAGCGATACAGGCTTTTGAGAGCCTCTTGTTGTTTCTGGAATAAAATGGGGGACTGAGATGTGTATGTTTAGTGGTAAAATATGATATTTACATTTGACTGCTATGACTCTATTAAATATACTGTTTGTTAGGTGAAAATGTTATGGTAAACAAAATGTATATAAATCGGGCGAATTTTATTTTACATTTTTGTCAAATTTTGTGAAAAATGCTGATATTTTAAAAGAAATTGACCCAATTTGGCCAAAAGTAAGAATGAAATTTTTTGAGGTGGGTGAAAAAAAATCAGGGTGGACGGGGATGAGAATCTAGGATATTTTTCATTATGGCCTTAATCTTAATTGATAGATGGATTTCAAAACAATTTTATATAAACAATATAGACTATAATTGGCTACCGTATCAATTTTGTATCTTAATCAAGATTAAATATTATTTGTATTTTCAGTCACCTGATACATATTATAAAACCATTGGAGAGCAGCTGGGTGTGAAAGACATTCTTACGATGGCTAAACTTAGGTTTGCATTAGAGAAGCTTGATGTAAACATATAAGTGATGCAGATCAAACACACAAGTCATTCAGACCAATCATACAAACATACAAATGACTTAGAGACTGATGATGCTGAACAATAACACAGGACAGATGTAAAACTTACAAGTCATTCACTGTAGTTGCCATCTATGATTTCTGACATTTGGTCAGATATGCAGACTTCTCTATCTTTTTCCATATCATAACATGTAAAATATTTTGCACACGAAAACCCATTTTTCATGAAATATTCTAGAAACATTTACCTTAAGGAATTTGGAATTTCAGCCAAAATTGTAAGCCAAAATAGTGTTCTGTGAAAAGTGTCCATCCTATTAAATATTTCATTGGAAAATCCAAGAAGACAAATTTCATGATCATCAATGCATTTTATTTTGTCCTTGGAAACAATTGTAACAGGGGACAAAATTTCATGTCTATATACTTTTAATCTTACAAAATTTCAGGAAATTAACATTACTCCTTTACTCGATTTTCATGACTTACAAGTTTCTATATAAGGTCTATTAAAAACCTAGAAATGGGTATTTCTTGCCAAATTTTAATTCCTTGTGTCTCAAAATCAAGTGCATGAACCTATATTTTGTTTTTTATTGCAACATTTAATTACATTCTTCTAATTCAGAACACTTTCATGAAAATCCCATTACTTTCTTTCAAAGGTGGCAACTACCTTAAATATTGGTGATACATATTGTTAGTAATTTGTCATAGGCAATGTCAAGTTATTAGTAGATTCTAATTTGAAATGTAGCGGAAGAGGAATTTATATATTATTTTGTTTCACCTTTAAAGTAGTTCACATTTTGACAAAATCTTGTCTGCAAGACATAGAAAAATTGGAAAATAGTTAAAAAAATTTTTTGAATGCTGTATTCAGACGTACATATAATGTGCATGGAATTCCAAAACATTTTCTATGCACATTCAATGTGTATTACATGTGAACACCAGGTTCCAGATACGTTTTGAGCAAAGCAATAACTGATGGGTATTAGTTTAATGCGCATTGCATGCAAATCAAATTGAATCATGTATAAACCCAGCATAATATATAACTTTTTTTTTCAAGGATTCCAAGAAAAAGTGCACTTTTAGTTTTTAAAAAAATCGGGATGGATCTACATGTATTTTTGAATGTCAGGCAGGTATGAGAATCTACTAATTAATTTTAATTGGTCTAATTGTTTGTTTTTTTACAAGATTTTGTGATATTGTTTTTTTACAGGATTATATGATGTTTTTTTACAAGATTTTGTGATATTACTTTATAGAGGGTTTCCATAATTATTTGGAGGGATTTAACAGCAAGATTTTGTGATATTGTTTTTTTACCAGAATTTGTGATATTGTTTCTTTCTACAAGATTTTGTGATATTACTTAGAGGGTTTTCACATTTTTTATAGAAAAGTTTTTATACCAGATTAAGTGCCTTTTGAAATTAGTGCTATTTTTTCTATTGCAAAGTTTGAAATTGAGTGTGCAGGACAATCCTCAAAATATACATTTCAGGGGAACACTACAAAATGTGATTTTTCTATATTTTGATTTTTTTTAATGACATTCTTTAAGAGCTATTTGATACCTGTTCATACCAAGAATCACTTGCGAATACGGATATGATTTAATAGAATATTGCATGGAATGAAATAATTGTAAAGGTAAACATTTGTTTGTGCATTTTTTACAGACTTATAAAAGGTCAAATTTTGCGGGGGTGGGAAAGGACACTTTCTATGAATTTTTTATACGACCGTAAAAAATTTGTGGTCGTATAATGGTATTGCGCTGTGTCGTTGTTGTCATTGTCTTTGTCATCTGTAGACACTTTTGTTTTTGGTCAATAACTTAAGTTTATTTTACTTAGAAATAATTATGGCAGATTTCCCAGATGATTAACGTATTTTATTTGCAATTCTTCAATGAACATGCCAATATTCCTCTAGTAACACATATTAAACTCCTTCTAAACTCCTGTCTTTTGTCTGCTC
This sequence comes from Modiolus philippinarum, assembly GCA_002080025.1. Classification (NCBI taxonomy): domain Eukaryota; kingdom Metazoa; phylum Mollusca; class Bivalvia; order Mytilida; family Modiolidae; genus Modiolus; species Modiolus philippinarum. Next base: position 57,677 of record MJUU01001125.1, read on the forward strand.
GTTAGGCAATCAAGCTTCTATAGAATTATATTGTATACCAATTTGTACTGCCTGAAGGGGTCTACCTTGATACTCAAGTGATGAAAAATTGGTATACAATAGAATTCTAGAAGCTTGATTGCTTGACAAGCAGGCAAAAGACAGGAGTTTTGAAGGAGTTTTTAAGGTGTTACTAGAGGAATATTGGTATGCACCGTTTTTCAATTGGGCGCATTGGTACTTCAATTGGGCGAAAATTTTATGTCATTTGGGCAAATGAAAATATATCAACTGGGCGAAAGTTTTATTTTTCAGGGCGCACTAATATTTCAACTGGGCAAATAAAATATAATACACATGTACCTCTTTCGTTAGCCAGTCAAGTCTGTTGCCCCCGCATGCAAATAAAATAGGTTAATCATCCGGGAAATCCGCCATAAGCCAGTTTATGTGTAAGGACCAATGATTGACTGTCAAAAAAAAAATCTTAAAAAGATGTCAACTTTATTATACCCCCGCTACATAGTAGTGGGGGTATACTGGTTAACCTCCGTTCGTTCGTCCGTTTGTCCGTTCATCCGTCCGTCCATAACCACACTTTCTCAGCAACTACTTCACAGAATGAATTCAGAATTTGGCAAAAGCTTCCTCATGATGGTCTGATGAGTATATATAGATTTCAAGGTTACCGCATAAGTACTTCCTGTTTGCCGAGACTTTATTGTTTTTTTATTGTTGTACAGCATATGGAATTTTTCGTCACAATTTTTTTCTTAAACTGTAAGAGGGATTCAATTGTTGTTTTGTACAGAGCTTCCTTATGGTCCAATCTATCGTGAATTACGATTTCAAGGTCAAGTCATAAGCACTTCCTTTTTGCCGAGACATCACTGTTTTTCATTGTTGTACAATATATGGAATTTTTCGTCACAATTTTTTCTGAAACTGTAAGTGGGATTCAATTGTTGTTTTGCACAGAGCTTCCTTATGGTCCAATTTATCGTGTATTCCGATTTCAAGCTAATGCCTGAAGCACTTCCTGTTTGCCGAGACGTCATTTTTTTATACGACCGCAAAAATTTTGCGGTCGTATTATGTTATGGCGCAGTCGTCGGCGTCGGCGTCGGCGTCGGCGTCGGCGTC
>MJUU01001125.1:59889-107280 GCA_002080025.1 Modiolus philippinarum
ATTTCGATGGGATTTTTTTCTTTGGATTCTACTTGATGTAAGCTTTCAGTAGTATTTCAACTGATTTGACATAGCTCTTGCCGTTCCTGAGCTATGAGGGACCGAATGGGGCCAAAATCGTAAATTTACAGATTACCTTAAATTTTTATTTTTCATCGCATTTCAATGGGATTTTTTTTCTTTTGATTCCTCTTTATATAAGCTTTCAGCATCATGTCAATGGATTGGGCTTAGCTCTAACCGTTTCTGAGCTATAGAGGGTCAAAGAGGAATCATAAGGAGTCATAAGGGCTAATTTTTATTTTCCCTAGTTTGTGTCCAGCTAATTACTCGGTCAATCTCCTTATTGCGTCCATCTAATTATTGTGTCAAGCTCTTTCCTATGTCCATACTCACTTTAAATTACACTTTTTCAAATTTCAGTGGACGACATGCTGCGGTCGTATCATGCTGCGCTCAGCGTAGCCCTTTATTTCATTGTTGTACAATATATGGAATTTTTCGTCACAATTTTTTCTGAAACTGTAAGTGGGATTCAATTGTTGTTTTGCACAGAGCTTCCTTTTGGTCAAGTCTATTGTGTATACTGGTTTCAAGGTCTAGTCTTAAGCACTTCCTGTTTGCCGAGACATCATTGTTTTTCATTGTTGTACAATATATGGAATTTTTCGTCACAATTTCATTTGAAACCATAAGTTGGATTCAATTGTTGTTTTGCACAGAGCTTCCTTATGGTCCAATCTATCGTGTATTCGGATTTCAAGTATACGCCATAAGCACTTCCTGTTTGCCGAGACGTCATTGTTTTTCATTGTTGTACAATGTATGGAATTTTTCGTCACAATTTTTTTCTGAAACTGTTAGTGGAATTCAATTGTTGTTATGCACAGAGCTTCCTTATGGTCCAATCTATCGTGTATTCTGATTTCAAGGTTACGCCATAAGCACTTCCTGTTTGCCGAGACTTCATTGATTTTCATTGTCGTACAATGTATGACATTTTTCGTCACAATTTTTTCTGAAACTGTTAGTGGGATTCAATTGTTGTTTTGCACAGAGCTTCTTTACGGTCCAATCTATCCTGTATTCCGATTTCAAGGTTAAGTCATAAGCACTTCCTGTTTGCCAAAACATCATTGTTTTTCATTGCTGTACAATATATGGAATTTTTGCACAATTTTTTCTGAAACTGTAAGTGGGATTCAATTGTTGTTTTGCACAGAGCTTCCTTACGGTCCAGTCTATCGTGTATTCTGATTTCAAGGTTAAGTCATAAGCACTTCCTGTTTGCTGAGACATCATTGTTTTTCATTGTTGTACAATGTATTGAATTTTTCATCAAAATTTTTTCTGAAACTCTAAGTGGGATTCAATTGTTGTTTTGCACAGAGCTTCCTTATGGTCCAATCTATCATGTATTAGGATTTCAAGGTTACGCCATAAGCACTTCCTGTTTGCCGAGACGTCATTGTTTTTCATTGTTGTACAATGTATGGAATTTTTCGTCACAATTTTTTCTGAAACTGTAAGTGGGATTCAATTAATGCTTTGCACAGAGCTTCCTTACGGTCCAATCTATTGTGTATTCTGATTTCAAGGTTAAGTCATAAGCACTTCCTGTTTGCAGAGACGTCATTGTTTTTCATTGTTGTACAATATATGGAATTTTTCGTCATAATTTTTTCTGAAACTGTAAGTGTGGTTCAGTTGTTGTTTTGCACAGAGCTTCCTTATGGTCCAATCTATCGTGTATTTGGATTTCAAGGTTAGGTCATAAGTACTTCCTGTTTGCCAAGACATCATTGTTTTTCATTATTTTATTGTGTTTATACTTGTATTGTGTCCACACTTGTTCTTCCACAACTGTATTTTGTCCGTATACAATAAAATTTGCACTTGCCACATTGATTCAGGGTTTAATGAGCGGGGGTATATCAGGCTGCCATTGGGCGCCAGCTCTTGTTTATCCAAAAATATATTAATGAAATAAAAGAGGTCACAAATTATTTTAAACCACCTAATTACAAAGAGTAGAGAATTCCAAAAGGCCATGCACAAATGTCATAATGTAAGGAGTGGGTATATGCATGCTACATGAATTGTTTGCCATAAAAAAGGTTCATTAATTTCTGAATAGGCACTTGAACTCAATCTGTGATAGTTTTTATTGACTTGGAACATTATATGTATATATATAAATGTTTGTTGTTTGTTATTAAGTGTGTACGTGTGTGTCTATAAAGGACAAAAATAGTTAAGTGGAAAATTGCTTGGAAGCTTTATCCCAGAATATTGTGTAAATTTATCATGTATGGTATTTCTAAACAAATATTTTAAGAGGGTAACATAATTTGTAGAATACTTTAAAAATGCTATATTTACTAATCTTCTACGGGCATATATATCTTGAGTTGGCATTTAATGACAACTAATCAATCAATCTTATACAATGCTAATATAATAGTCATATATACATATATGCCGCATCAAAAGTGCCTTCCCCCGTCCCATATATGTTTTGCTGGAACAGCCCTAACTATGTCTATGCTTTAATATCATAACATTTCCACAATATTATCACTTCCATCTTTTAATAGCATAACCACCTTATATTACTACCATCCAACTGAACTTTTATCACATTCTACTACGCAACAATATATTTTACAGAACACATGCCTCCAAGATCCTTCATTCCTGTATGAATTATTAAGATTTATATGAAAAATATATGGTTAACTTAACTTTGTTTCTGTACAATTGTAAAATGTTTTGAAGTTGAAGTATAGGCATTATCATCTTTTCAATACACATGGCCATATACATCATACATGTATGAATTATTGCCAAATAAGATTATTTTGTAAGGGCTTTTCCAGAAAAAAGTGTCTCCAGGGGGCAGAATGCCAATGAATTAAAATGTTGTTGGTTGGGGATAAAATTTCAAAACACTGTATGTTACACATGTATTAATCTTAATTTAAATCTGTTGGTAGTACCCCTTAATATCATGTGCGTGCTGCCCCTGGGAAACATTCTTTACTGGAATAAACCATTTCTTTTACGAATATTAAATATTTATTTCTTCCAAAATATTTGTTGCAAAGATTGTTACCTCTAATATGACCCAAATATCAGCACTCAATTCAAGATGGCTATATTTTAAAAGGTTCTTTTGATTATGTTTTACAAGGCCTTTACAAAGTTTGCTTGCAAATTATTCTTAAAGTATGTTTCACTGAGCTGAGTATCTCATATTTCAAAGATTTCCAAAAGTACTCCATGAGTACATAATATGAATTGTATGAATATGATTTGAATGATGTTATGGCAACTTTTATATATTTTGATTTTTCATGGTGCTGTCCAGTGTTGACCCACTCACGTGGAAAAACAAGTCTTTTTTCTGTTTCTCCATTATAAGCCTTTTTTGTTTGTAGAAGTACAGATTTTTATTAAATATGAAATCTTGTTACCGATTTTATATGAAAATGCATTGAAAAAAATAATATAATGGGAAAAGAAATCATTATCTACAAGAACTGGAACCATTTTATTTTGATACCCATTAGAACTTTATTTTTGCTCCAAAAATTGCCAATTTCCATATGAGCACAGAACAAATGGTATCACATGAACCGATTGTAATAAAATTCAATTGCCATAAGCATAGTTAATTGCAATTTTCATTGAGACATTTTGTTAATATTATCAAAGTGTTCAGGAGATGCTCAGCTAGGTGAAACATACTTTAATGGCAACCTTCTCTAGTCCTTTGACTGTATCAAGGGAAATATATACTATGATGTAATGGTTCCTATGAAATCATATGAGTGATTATGAAGCTGTATTAGATTTATGTCTAAAGCATTTCATGCCAGGTGAGCAATACAGGCTCGGCATTCTATGAGCTTCTTGTTAATGGTGATGGGACTTTGTTACTACCTTATACTATAAATTGGGATATTTCACCATGTTTAAGGAACTATGAGCTTCAGTTTTTAGAAGTAATAGGTATCCTTTGGTTTTATCCATTCAAACAGGGTTAAATATTTTTGCACATGGATCTTATTTCCTTGTTCATAAGTCACTGCAAAATGCATAAAATAGACAATGTACAAAATTTTATCAATTTCCAATTATATTTTCATATATTTTATGATTTTATGGCAAACAAGCTGCTAATGGAAAATGAAAGGAAACTCTAGAGAGTACTGTTTCCCGCCAAAACTTTGACATCTTATATGTCTAAAATTCTGTTAAATTAATTTTGCTACATGTTCACGGTTGAGTATCCAGTGCAGAAATTATCCTTCGCTTAAAGATGCCAATTTTAAAAATCCATTAGTTCAATCTGAAATGTTTACTTCTATAATTGATCATGTGAGGAAATGAATCTGAAAATAACAAAACAATTAAAACTTGCCATATACATTTAAGGTGGTTGGGGTGTCTAAAACTGCATCTGATGAAAATTGGAATTTACCATATTTTTATACCTGCCAACTTTTTTTGATGCGTAACACAACTCCAAGCATACAATAAAACCTAGAAAAGGGGGTTCAGATCTAGTTTCCAAATGCTTTTTAGCATCTTTATGCCATTACAGTTATCATGCAAAAAGAATATTCTGTTGAGCTAAAAAAAAAATAATATATCTGAAAAATTTCAAATTCCATGCTCTCGTTTGGGAAACTCTATAAACAGGGATATTTGGTAGGTATGTGTAACCTTTAAAATGTTGTAAAAATCATTTTTATTAGTACATGTATATTGATAATAAATGAAATAAGCAAGCAACATTTATGCTGCTGGTAAGCAAAATATTTAACTTTTTGAAAACTTTTCTTTCATTTTCTTTCATTAAGGGGAGATAATTACATTTATATAGAAATAATAGGGGAAAATAGCTTTCTCATGATATTTTCAAAAATATGATTGATGGCCCTTAATTTTTATTTCATTTGTAAAAGTGATTTCTTTAAAACACCTTATACTACATTTTTGCAAAAATCTATAATTTTATTGATATAAAATAAAATCAAAAATTGTATTTTCTCCCTATAATTTTTATATGTAAGACTCAAATCTGTGTCCATCCGCTAATCTGTGTCCAAATTTGACGTCACAGACATCACAAATCTATGACTGTCCTTTTTCCCAGCTAATCTGTGTCCTTTCACTCTGCACATCTGTGTCTTTTTCAAAAACATATGCACGTCATTTTCGTCAGCCTTTGAAGCATATCGGCGTAAAACTTATCCAGAATTAACAAAGGGCAAAGATTTTAGAGTTTCAGCCTATTGCACAATTTTATGTAATTTTCTGTATTGAAACAAGACTGTTTTCCAATGTAAGATGAAATAATTTGAAAATCGAAGTATTATATATGTATACAGATTTTTGAGGTTCACTGAGCCAAAATAGCTCATTTGCTAATTTAGTTTNTTTATGTGGTATTCTTTCAAAACTATAAGTCATATTCCAACCAACCTTTCAGAATTTGTTGATCACTTGATTTAATTGTGCACCTGATACTTACAATTTTGATTTTACAGATTTTAGATTTTCACTTGGCAAAAAATGACTCTTCTGTAGTGCAGGCGACACAAGTAATCCATGGAACACCCATCAATTTTTACATTTTTATGGGCTCCAGAACATTCACGGGAAATTGATTTTCCAAACAGAAAAAAGTCAAGGTATTTTCATTACCCTGTGAAATTTCACATCTGGTTTTCAGGGTGTTTTCATGTACTTGAATTCCAGTGGTGAAACTTAAAAAAAAAATTATAAATTATTGTTTACGTATAACAAATGAAAAAAAATAAATAAAAATCGTTGGTCATCGTTCAAATAAGAGATATAAATAGCGAAACTGGTTAATTTCTCTAGTGGTGTTTCTACAAAAATTCCTAAACAACTTATCTCAATGTCTTAATTTGTTTCCTATGAACTATTGATTTTAAACGAAAATGTGGTACCGTAGAATAGATAATTAACAAGACGTTTTTCAGACGGACACAGATTTGCGTATGGTAACGTCATAGGATATACTTGGAAACTTGTGTATTGTGACTTGAGTATTGGACACAGATTAGCCAACGGACACAGATTTGAGTCTTACATATAGACCATATTGAAAAGCTCAAATTTTACTAGTTTTGGAAGCTTCACTCAGAAAATGAGTTTAGTGTTCTATAGAAATTTTATAAAATCTTTAAGTGCTTTTAATAAACTTTCCATCACAGAAAATTTGGAAAAAAAACTATCATTTTAATTGAAGTCACCCTGAACTGCCTTAATAAAATAGCCAAAATTATATTAACACTTTCCAGGCGGACGATGCCTTTTGGCATTGTGGACCCTGTGGTTACTTTTATGTCCCTCACGGTTTCCCATACATTGGAAATTGAAGCTTAGCAGGCCTGACAGACAGAAGGGTACTGTAGCTAAACAAATAACCCAAAAGGGCCGAGAATCTAGAATGCTGGAGTTGTAGGTCCCTATTTAGTACCCATGGAAAGCCCAAAAGTCGCAAAAAGTGAGATTTTAGTGAGGGGTGGGCTGTCATAGACCCCAGTACTTCAAGACCTGCAGCAGAAATGTCAAGTTCTTTGCTTTTTTGTTTACAGAAAGGTCTGAAAATGTGCCAGACACCAAGAAAATTTTTTTTTAATTTTGGGAATTTTTTACACCAATTTTTGAGCAAAAATTGCAAAAATCAGCATTTTTGCCACTAGGGGTCTATCAAACTCTGACTCTCCGGTTATAGATTGAGACTTTTCATGTCTTTTATGCACAATAGCAAACAGGACTGGCCACTCTATATGTATGTGCAATATAGCTTGTCTAACTCATTTTAGCAGGTTTCCATGACAACTTGAATGTAAAAAAATGACCAAAATTGCCATTTTTCAGCAGAGGTACCTGCACTTCAGCCAACCTGCCTCCCCCTACACTCCACCCCTCCCACCCACCATTCCACCCTCTTCATTCATATATCAGTATAAAGATGCTTGCAAAGTTTCATTGAAAAATTTCAACTCATTTGCATCTAATTTGCATAAGTTTGCAAAGTTTTGAAAATGAGGAATTATACAAAATTAATTCTGCCTGGAAAGTGTTAAGCAATGAAGTATATGTTTTGATTCACTAATTTTTTAAATCAAAAGTATGTTATATTTATTTTTTCTCACACTTATATAAAGTTATATATATTTACATTATTTCTTTTTTTTCTAATAAAATGGCAAATTATATATGTTCTATTCTTTATCTATAGGTCAGTGACAGCCTTATAATACATGGAATGCGATAATCAACTACACTGTAAATTTAAGTGACATTACAAACAATACTATTTGAAACTTTTTATACATCTAAGATGATGTCAGCTACATTTATTGGAAACAGTTTATATTGGGCTGTGTCAAGTAGATAAACATGATAAAGTCATGACATTTCATACAATACAAATGCAATTTCAGATAAATTTATTGTGAATATTTTATACTATGCAAACACAATGTTATTTTATAGGAGACATTAAATCTTAAACAGTGTCATCTAAATTATTGGAGACATTTTACACAATATAAAACACATTGTCTGAGCTATATTTGTGACATTTTAAGTTTGTACACCTAGTTATTTACATCTTTATACATTGAAATCTTTTGAAAATGTCAGCTTCATGTGGAAATTTATGCAATACCTACACAATGTCAGCGACATCTGTTACATTTTAAAATACCTTTACATTACCAGGTTCATACTGGCAACATTTGTTACAATGAGAAACCTCTGTCAGTTATCTCCTTGTACAAAGTTAGTTTTGTATGGATCAAAGTGGAGATAATTTCAATTAGCATATCAATGGCCTCTTTTTGATAATTATGGGAAAAGACGTCCAAAGATCTTCTCCTCTTAACAACTTGGCCACAATAGTCCTTGGGTGGTCCTTTGCAAAAAAGGTGTTTTTCAGGTCGATGCGATATCCAAGATGGCCACCAGCGAGATACAGTTTTAACATTGGACCCTTTTGGAAATTACATTCAAAGATCTTCTTCTCTGAAACTACTGGGCCAATTGGCAGGAAACTTGGCCAAAATAATCCTTGGGTGGTCCATTACAAAAAAGTTGTTTTTCAGGTTTGTGCTTTATCCAACATTGCTGCCAGCTGGGAACATAGTTTTAATATTGGACCTTATGGGAAAATGCATTCAAAGATGTTCTCTTTGAAACTTCTGGGCCAATTGGAACCAAACTTGGCTGCAATAATCCTTGGTTGGTCCATTGCAAAAAAAGGTGTTTTCCAGCTCAGCGTGAAATCAAAAATGGCCACAAGCGGGAAACATAGTTTTTACATTGGACCCAATGGGAAAACACATTCAAAGATCTTCTTTTCTGAAACTACTGAGCCAATTGGCACCAAACTTGGCCACAATAGTCCTTGGGTTGTCCCTTACAAAATAGGCGTTTTTCAGGTTCAGGCGATATCTAAGATGGCCGTAAGCAGGGAACATAGTTTTAACCTTGGACCCCATGGGAAAAGACATTCAAATATCTTCTCCTCTGAAACTTCTGGGCCATTGGAACTAAATTTTGCCACAAGAGTCCTTGGGTGGTCCCTAGCAAAAAAGGTGTTTTTCAGGTCAGAGTGCTATCCAAAATGGCAGCCAGTGGGAAACATAGTTTTAACATTGGACCCAAAGGGAAAAGACTTCCAAAGATCTTCTCCTCTGAAACTACTGGGCCAATTGGAACCAATTTGGCCACAATAGGCTTTGGGTGATCGCTTTCAAAAAGGTGATTTTTAGGTCAATGCAATATCCAAGATGGCTGCCAGCAGGAAACATAGTTTTAGCATTGGACCCTATGGGAAAACACATTCAAAAATCTTATTCTCTGAAACTTGGCCACAATAATCCTTGGGTGGTCCCTTACAAAAAAGGTGTTTTTTTTCAGGTCCATGCGATATCCAAGATGGTCGCCAGAAGGGAACATAGTTTAACATTGGACCCAATGGGAAACACTAACCGACGTCTTCTCCCCTGAAACTAATTAGGCATATTGGAACTATGGTTTAATTATATATATATATAAGACACTAGTGCTTTTGTCAGCCAAAGGAAGCAGTGATTGTAAGAGCACTTTGCCAGTTTAATTTATGTTTGTTGACAATCCCGCACCCATGACCAATGAAGACATGGATGTAGAGTTGCTCGACAATCAGCAAAGAATTCTGCTTAAACCGATGCTAGGGGCCGTCTTGAATTTACTATGAGGTATGAGCAAAGCTCATTGTTGAAGGCCTCATGGTGACTTCAAGATGAAGAACAATAATAAAAGCGTTGTTCCTTTGCTTGTTTTTACCATGTATTTGTAGAGACTTTGTCTCATGTGCATTTACTCCATATCCTTTCATTCACCATGGGCTCTTTAAAATAAAATGTCTATGTTAATCAAGGACCGGGTGAGCGATATAGGCTCTTGAGAGCCTCTTGTTTCAAGCTTGCACCTTATCCAGAATGGCTGCCAGCTGTCAGGGTTCATCTCCTCTGAAATTAATGAACTTATTGGTCCCAACAAAAAAAGTTGTTTTCAGGTTTGCACGGTTATCCAAAATGGCAGCCAGAGTGAACCATAGTTTTAACACTGGACCCTATGTGAAAACACATTAAGGGAACTTCTCCTCCAAAAGTATTGAGCCAATTAGAACCAAACTAAGCCACAATAGTCCTTAGGCAGTCCAATCCAAATTTTATTATTATTTTTTGTTCACACCTCATCCAAGATGGCCACCAGCATGAAACATAAATTTAATATTGGACCCTATAGGAAACACATTTAGAAATCATCTTTTCTGAAACTACAGAGCCAATGAGACCCAAACTTGGTGGTTTTCTCCAAAAAAAGGTTGTTTTTCAGTATCACACGTCATCCAAGATGTTCCAAAGAAGGAAACATAGTTCTAACACTGATCCTTATAGGAAAACACATTTCTGAAAATCCTGAGCCAATTTGATCCAGACTTGGCGGCAATACTCCTTCAGTGGACCCTTAAAAACATTGTTTTTCAGGTAAGCGGGCAGCTAGTTTGGAACAGAATTCAATACTGGACCATGTGGGGAAAATGCATTTAGATATTTCCTCCTCTGAAACTACCGAGCTAATTGGAACCAAACTAAGCCACAATAGCATTTGGCGATCCTACATTTTGTTCATGTTCACTTCTTTCCATGATCGCCACAGGCAGGGGAGATAGTTTAAAAATGGAACCTATTGGAAAATTTTCAGGGATCTTCTCCTCGGAAACTACTACTTCAATAAAAGACAAAGTTTCACAATAGTCGTTACATGGTCCATTCCAAAAAAGATATTCAGCAGACCCATAACTCTTCCAAGATAGCCACCAGAAGGGAACATAACTCAAGATTTGACCCTATGGAATACACATAAATTACTAATTCAATAGAACCAAACTCTTAGATTGGTCCTTACAAAATAGGGACAGGTCCAAAGATGAATGCCATAGGAACATTGTTTAACATTGGATCCTAATGAAAATTCGGTGCTGACCCGAAAGCTGATTTTATTGAAATTTGCAATATCTAAATTTCACAAAATTTTGTTTAAACTAAGGAGTATCCCCCTCGTGCATAGCTCTGTCCTTAGCTGAATTTTGCCGGGCTTTTCTATTAAGAATTTATTCCTTTTAGTTATTTGTTCTCTATCAGGCTTACACGTATTTGGGTTTAAGGACTTCCAAATTTAGTGGTATGATCTGCAATGATGAGACATAAGTTGTTGAAATGCGATATGCAGAAAATAAATTAACAGTAACTTCAGTATTTTGTTATTCATACCTCTGAAATTATGCTAATGTCAGCTATGGTCCAAGCGAGCGATACAGGATCTTGAAGGCCTTTTTTAGCTATGCCAAGGTGAGCTTTCGCCATCACTATGCGTCTATCGTCCTCCGTCAATCGTACACTTTTCACTCAAAGATCTCTGAAACCGCTGGGCCAATTGCAACCAAAAGTTGGTCACACTAGTCATTTGAAATTGTACACAGCAGGTTCGTACCTCGTCCAAGATCGCCGCTAACAGGGAGGATAGTTTTAACATTGGACCCGGCGTATGGAAAAAACATTCAAAGATCTCAGAAACTACCGAAGCCCAACCATAAACCAAACTTTGTCACAATGGTCCTTAGATGGCCCCTCCAAAAAATTATCTGGCAGGTTCATACCCGCTAGCTGGAAACACAGTTTTAAAACTGGACCTATGGATAAGACATCAAATATATTCTCAGAAACTACCAGTCCAGTTATCACCAAACTTAGTTACAATGGTCCTTCCAATTGGAATCAAACTTGATCACAAAAGTTCTTGTGCGACCCCCTTCAAAACTGTATCTGGCATCTGTGCATGGAGTCCAATGTGGCCTCAGCAGCTCTTGGCCCTTTTGGAAATTCCATCATCATCTCTCTATGGCAGCCATGGTCCAGGTGGGCGATACAGGCTCTTGAGAGGCTCTCATCTTTTAAGGTCTTCCCTTCTTTAACAACTTAGCCAATTGGAACCAAACTTGGTCACAATGGTCACCTACCACAAAAAAAAATGTTTTTTCACGTAAGCACCTCATTCAATGTGGCTGCCTGCGGGAAACATAATTTTAATATTTGACCCTATGTAAAAAAAAAAACATAATAAGTGATCTTTTCCTATCAAATCACTGGGTCAATTGGAATCAAACTTGGCCAGAATAGTCCAACAAGGTAGTTTTTCTTGTTCGCACCGGCTCATCCAAGATGGCTGTCAGCGGGATGCAATAGAATGTAAAACTTTCAATCCATGTAACAATCGTAAATCGTACACCCTTTAGGAAAACATGAGACCTTCTCCTCTGAAACAACTGACCCAACTTGAACCATACTTGGCCAAAATAGTCCTCAGGTACTACCTTTCAGCTCCGCACTTCATCAAAGATAGCAACCAGCGGAGTAAAGTTTTAACATTTGATCCAAAGGGAAGGCTCATTTAGAGATTGTTCTCTGTAACTACTGGGCCAGTTTGAATCAAAATTGGCCAATTCGGCCACATGATGGCCCTAGGATGACCCCCTTCAAAACAGAGATTTTCATATTCGCATCTTGTCCAAGATGGCCACCAATTGGAACATTGCTTTAACATTGGATCCAAGGATATTCTCCGAAACTGCTGAACGAATTGGAACCAATTTGGCTACAATAGTCTGTATGTGGTCACCTGTAATTTTTTTTAAGGTCTGCCCACTATCCAACATGGAAGCCTCGAGGGAATATAGTTTTAAAATTTGATCCAGTGGATAAAAACATTCAAATATCTTCTCTGAAACCACTGCGACAACGGCAACCAGACCAGGCCACAATAGTCCTTAGGTAGTCCTCTGCAAAAAGGATGGATGTTTTTTTTTCTGGTCTGGACTATGCTATATACAAGATGGCTACCAGGTGGGGATATGGTTTTAAGAATCGACCCATTGGAAAACATTAATATCTTCTCTGAAACTGCTGAAACCATTGGAACCGAAGTTTGCCAAATTAGTCTTCAGGTGAGACCTTTAGGTGTTTATCTGGTCCGCGCTATTGCCATGATGACCTCCGATCGGGAATCTACTTGAAAATTGGACCCTATGAAAAAAAAGTTTAAAAAGGAGGAACCAAAATTGGCCACAACAGTCCTTGGGGTGTACCTTGCAAAACTGTGTTGTTGAGGTTCGCCCAATAGTAAAGATGGTGACCAATAGGGAAAGTATTCAAATATAGAACTCTTTGGGAAAAAATCAAATATCTTCTCCTGTGAAAACTAAATAGCCAATTAGAATAAAACTTTGCCATAATGTAGCCCTCGGGTGGGGGGTGTATTTTTCACGTCAGCACTATATCAAAGATGGCCGTCAGTGAGTCATATTGTTTAATATCAGACCCTATCAAAATCCTAATTACATTCATATCTTCGTTTAATTCTTACATCGAACATAAAATAAAAACTTTCTAGCATAAAAATGAAGGAATTGTACGGACAAACTATGTACCCTTTAAAATTAATTCACCAACAACGGATTTCGCCGTCAACTTTTACCTCGTTTGTCAGGGTGAGTGTGAGTTATTGTCTAATACTATGGTAATTTATTCTGAATCAGCTAAAGCAATTTAACCAAACTATACAGAAATATTGTATTCAACGCCTTAAATAAGATTTGCTCATTTCGTTTCCAAGTAATCAAGTGAAAAGCAGCTCAACATTGGAATGTACGGGGACTTAAAGAGCACATTTTGATCGCCTTCCCTTGAGTAGTCCAAAGACCAAATATGACTACTATAATACTTAAAACAGAATATCGCGATAAATTGCTTTGTTTTCAAAAAAAAAGAACGAAAAAAAAATTACAAAGTGAGATGCCAAAAAAACTGACAAGAATAAAATGATGGCATGATCTTCTCAACATTTTGAAGAAAATCTGATAATCCGTCTTTTTGTTATCTTTGTTAGTTCATCTGTACTGGCTTTATAGCCAGGGTTTGCCTTTCCCGTCACTTTGTGTCTCAAACTTTCATTCAAAGTTCTTATCCCCTTAAAGTACTGGACCAATCGGAACCAAACTTGGCCATAACATTTCTTGAATAGTCTTCTGTAAAAGTGTTGTATCAGGTCCACACTAAGTCATATTGTTTAATATTGTAACGGGGCACATAGTTTAACATTGGCCCCTTTGAGAGAGACACATTCAAAATATTATCTGAAACTACTTGTCCATAATGGTCCAAGGTTGGTACCCTATAAAAAAATGTGTTTTAAGGCCATTTCCAACGGATGGAAACCAGCCGGTAACATAGTTTACCATTGAACCCTATAGGAAAACACATTCAGAGATCTTCTCTTAAACTACTAGGCCAAATGGAACTAAACTTCACTGCAATCGCCCTTTGGTGGTTCCCTGTAAAACACATAAAGTGTTTTACAGGATTGCACGTTTAACCAAGATGGTCTACAGTTGGGAACATAGGTTTTTATGTGGCCAAGTTTAGTTCTATACATGTGTTTTTCCATACGTTAAACTTTGCGATTCCCCGTTAGTGGCCATCTTGGATAAGTGTAACATTGAAAACAATTATTTTGTAGGAATCAAAGAAGAATATTGTTGCCAAGTTTGGCCTGGTAGTTTCAGAGAAAATACATACACGAGTTTTCAATAGCGTCAAATGTACCCCGCTTGCCTTGGATAAGGTGTGAGCCTAAAAATAACATTTTATAGGCGGCCATCAAGGAACAATGTGACCAAGTTTAGATCCAGTTGGCTCAGTAGTTTGGAAGATGTGTAAATGGAATTTCTCATAGGATCACATCTTAAAAGTCAACAGCTGGAAGTCATAATTTTTAAGCAACCTTTTTTACAGGTTGATCAATCTTGGCCATCATTGGTTCAGTATATCACCCAACGATTATTGTGGGCGAGTTTAGTTGCAATTCATTTGGTTCGGTAGTTTCAAATAGAAGATGTATGAATGCATTTTCCTATACGATCCGATCTTAAATGTTAACCGGTTCATTGTGGCCATCCAAGGGACCATCCAAGGGCTATAGTGGCGATGTAGTTTCAGAGCTCCAATGTGAAACTAAGTTATCCTCTGGTAGCAAAATAAAAACCAAAGGACTATAGCAGTAAATTTTGGCTCCATTCGTCAGTTTCCGAGGAGATCTCTGAATGTTTTCCCATATTTTGCTACGTTCCAGGTTGGCAGCCATACTGAATAAAATGCGAAAAAAAACTATTTTTGTAGCAGACCAATCAACGGACTATTGTGGTTAAGTTTGGTCAAAAATGGCACAGTTGTTGCGGAGATCTCATGTTCAAATATATTCACAGCTGACGGTCATCTTGGATATGATGCGAATACATAAAAAACCCTTTTAAAGGATCTGTAATGCATTTCAGTTAGGGTCCAATGCTTAACCATGTTTCCCGCTGGCGAAAACATTGAATGGGTACTTAAACCCCAAACTTTTTTAAGGGGACCACCTAAGAACTATTGTGACCAAATTTAATCCCAAGTAGCCCGGTAGTTTTCAAATAGGGTCTTATGTTAATCAATGTTCCCGTTGGTGGCAAGCTTTGATAACGTTTTGTAGGGACCACTTAGGACAAGTATGGCCAAGTTTGGTTCCAACTAGCTCAGTAGTTAAAGAGGAGAATATTTCTGAATCTACTTCACATAGGGCCAAGCCCGAATCTTTTTAAGGGTGGACCAATTAGATAATTGCTTCCAAGCTTGGGTAAGAAGCGTGACCATCAAGCAGTGAATTTTGTAAGTTTGCTGGGATATTTTCAAAATATGTTCACATGCTGTCGAAAATCGTACAAGATGGTATCTGGTTCGTTTACTTTCTAGGAATAACATTAATATCTGCAACACTCACTTGTATGTTTTCTAACATACTTGCAGTTGGACATTGCCGTAAAAAATACCCAAAATACCAAAATACCCAAGCTAATGTTAATTTAGTTTATTGCTGACCCGAAAACCGATTTTATCCAGAAACTTACAATATCTAAATTTTTGAAAATTTTGGTAAAAACTAAGGAGAATTTTCGTCTTGCATTGCTCTGTGCTTAGCTGGATTTAGCTTTCCATTTAGATCCCTTTGGTTTTGTGCCTTTTTTTCAGGTTTTACCTTTTTTTGGTACATGGTGTCCCAAATATTGTTAATTAGAACTGCACTGAAGAGACATAAGATGTCGAAAATGGCCAGTCAGAAACTAAATGCACAGTAATCTCGGTATTTAGTTATTTATTACCACTGGGTCGATGCATCTGCTGGTGAATTGTTGTTCACTTTCAGTCTCTTGGGGTACTCACCAACCCAGTAGTCTGTAATTCGGCACTGGACCGAAAATTAATCCGACATTCAATCTCGAAATTTAAGGGAAAAAAATGTTTGAAACTAAAGAAAATCTCTTCTTTCCTGGTTCTGTCCCTGGCTTTTCTCCTATTTGTAACTTACTAGCATTATCCATCAGCTTTTAGACATTTCGCTTTATGGCTATCCAAATGTTTTGATTTGATCTGCATTGAAGAGACTTGATTTGTTGAAATGGTCGTATGCAGAATCTAAATTCATGAGAAATTTGGTATTTAGTTGTTACTTACCACTTACATGTGTGCTAGTGCTGCTGTAGTCTCCAAGAGATTTCACCAACCAAGTGGCCTGTACGTCGATACTACCTCCAAAATCGTTTTATTTGGAGACTCAGTTATATATCTAAATTGAAAAATTTTTTTGTTTAAAACCAAGGAATATATCCCCCTTGCACAGCTCTGTCCTTTGCCGACATTGGCTTTTCTATTTAGATCCCATTTGCAACCCAGTCCCCATCAGCTTTTACAATCTTTACACGATTTACGGATTTTCCAAATGTTTTGACTTGATTTACCCTGAACAGGCAAGTTGTCGAAAATATGGTCAATATATAGTAACTTGGGGGTTTAGTTACCCTCAGTGTAAAGAATAGTTGAATTTGCTTCAATGGTTTCAGATGAGGACGGATGAAAATTTGATTTTCCCATAAGAGTCCAATGTTAAACTACGTTCAGGGCTGATGCACACATTTTTGTCGGATCTTACCGAAATGAGAGATCTTTGTGTAGGATTCATGATTACAGAGCAGGTGAAAATGATGATGGGGTCCAATATTAAACAATGTTCTGAGCTGACAGACATGTTTTTATCAGATTACAACGAAATGAGATATGTTAAGGATTCCTGTAAAGTTTAGTTGAATTGGATGAGATGATAACTAGAGAATGCATCTGTAAGACACGGATGCCCCGCCAATAAATTTATCGCAGCAGATTAACCCATTTCAATCATTAATAAAATTAGTTCCCCGTCACTGAATTGTGATGAAATGCAAAATTGAACCAGTCAGTCAACCATAAAATGTAGGCCAAGGACACTTTAATTATTCGTGAAATGGGCAGATCTCCTTGACGAATGTTACAGTGAAATATTATGATGCTACAATACATAGTAGTTGAGAAATAGACTTAAATATCAAAACTTAACCAGTTACTGAAGCATAAAATGTAGGTCAAAGCCACCTAACTGTCAATGTTTTGGGTAGTACTCATCAAGGCAATTAATTTGATGAAACATCATTGTCTTAAAATATGTAGTTGTTGAGAAATGGACTTTAACACAAAACTTAACCAGAGTCACTCAACCATGAAATGTAGGTCACATAGTTAAACTACCTAGTGAACTTTGTAGTACTATCCAATATCTACCTACTGGCCTACTATTATTGTTCTACCTCTTACAGTTTCTGAGAAATGTATTTAAACGCAGAACTTAACGGACTTACGGAAGGACGGACAAGGGGCAACACTAAATGCCCCTTCCACATTATTCGGCGGGGCATAAAAATGTGACTGATGATTTTCCATAGGCTATAGTTAAATGTTAAAACTTTATTCCACTGGCAGCCATGTCTTTGTCGGTTCTGTATCATGTCACTCTCATTGAATGAGAGTTCCTATCGGGTCCGATGTTCAACTATATTCCTCCTGCTGGTGGCCATCTTGAATTAGATGCACTCGCGACAGATATGTTGTTAAAGGGGACCAACGACGGACGTTTGTGAGCAAGTGTGGTCAAACAACTATGAGACTATTCACATTTTTTCACTGGTGGCCATCTCCACTTAAGTGCAGACATGCCGGACACTTCCACTGCAAGACTATTGTGACCAATTTCAATTCAAACTAGAGCTGTCGCCGACAGAAGCCAGTTATACCCCACTAATTGAACCCTGAATCAATATGGCAGGTGTAAATTTAAGTGAGTGTGGACACAGTACAGTTGTGGACACAGTACAAATACAAATATGGACACAATGATATACCTCCACCCTTTTTCCCCAGGAATATTCAGACCAATTATCTCCCCTACAAATTTTCAGACAGAAACTATATAGCTTCATGCACATCTTCATGCGTCAGGTGATATACTACAAATGTGTAACATTTTATCAATATCCAAGTACGCCTTAGGAGAACATGCGCGACAAGGTTCACCCCCCCCCCCTTTTCTATAAAATAGCCAAAATGAATTATCTCTCCAGCAGCGCCACATTATTTCATGCACATCTGCAGGTGGTGTACTACAACTGTGCAACATTTCATCAAAATTCAAGTAGCGGTTTTGAAGAATATGTGCCGACAAATCCCCCCTTTTCCAGCAAATATTCAAAGACAAATTATCTCCCCTTCAAAATTTCGGATAGCAGCTTTATTACTTTATGCTTCAGGTGGTGTACTACAACTGTGTCATATTTCATCAAAATCCAAGCAGCGGTTTTTGAGAACATGCGCTGACAAGGTTCGTTCTCCCTTTTCCAGAAAATATTCGAAGACATTATCTCCCCTTTTTAATTTTGACAGCAACCATATTGCTTCATGCACATCTTCAGATGGTGTACTACAACTGTGTAACATTTCATCGAAATAGGAGAATATGCGCTGACAAAGTGCATGGATGGACAGGGCGATTCCTATATACCCCAAACTTTGTTTGCGGGGGTATATCTAGTTCAGCGTCGACCATTTTGGATGAATTGACCAATGCAAATAAGAGGCTACCATCAACACAAGAACACTATTATAAGCGGAACCATCAAAATATTATACTTCAGTACACTTTGGATCCAGTGGGTCTAGTGGTTTCAATGTTCCACAGAGTCCATTGTTAAACTAGACAGTGGCCAAAAGTGTTGGCGCATAGCAAACCACAAGAATTTTTACATATATATTTTATGTAAAATCACGTTTTTTCAAAAATTATTGTGAAGTCAGTTCTCATCCGATTTCAATAACTTTAGAATCTTGTAAAGTTAACTTGTTTATTTGGACATAATTTTCTGAAATACAGTTTAAAGAATCATTGATGTAAACATGAAGCGTCAAATTTAGGGTCATTATTACTACAGATCAGATAATATAACTGAAATAAACAAGATTCTGAAGTTATCAGTAAAATTTTCCTTGAAATTGGATAACTAGAGGCTCAGAAACAGCCTGAATCGCTCACCTGACAAAATGATTGTAGCTGTGGATGAAACTGATGTTTATCCTATAGGATCCCGTGTTAAAATATGTTCTGTGCTGGTGGTCTTGTTTTTTATCAGGTCAAAACAAAATAAGCAATCTTAGCTTGGCTGACTTTGCTTCAATAGTTTCAGCACATACGACGAAAAAGACGTTTTTTTATAAGGGTCCCGTTTTAAACGAAGTTTTGAGTTGGATGGTGAATGAAAGGATATGGAGTAAATGTAAAGGAGACAAAGTACAGATACATGGTAAAAACAAGCAATGGAACAACGCTTTTATTGTTGTTCTTCATCTTAAAGTCACCATGAGGTGCCATTTTTGTCGAATCCCAATAAAATGAGCATTCTTGTAAAGGACCTTCAGTACATCATTTCAGTACAGTTTACTCAAATTTGCTTCAATAATTTCAGAGCAGATGTTGAAAAGGATGCTTTTCCGATAGGGTCCAATGTTTAAACTAAGATCCGTGCTGGCGGCCGCGTTTTTTATCTAATTGGAACGAAATGTGCACTCTTTTCGAGTTCAGTATTTACCCTGTTATCTTAGATATTTAGGACTATTGGAGACAAGTTTGGTTCCAATATCCCAGTGGTTTCAAAGTGTTCCAGTATGGTCAAATGTTAAACTGTCCCGTAAGGGATCACCTTGGACTAGAAAAGCGCACTTGACGGACACTTTTTAAAGTGGACTATCCAAAATTGTGTAAAAGCCTCCGGCAGTTTAGATGTTTGAATGAAAAGTTACGGACGGAAGACAGGCGATAAGTGATAGAAACCCTTTGACTCGTTCCTTCAAATATTGCCAAAAGTACATGTATTTTCGCAGCATGTTTTTAATAGCGAAATTACATAACAAAGTTAAAATCTGAAGAACAAAAAATATTACAGCGTATCGAATATGTGTAATTGCCTCATTTTTTTAACCAATATTTTAGCTGCTTTTTCAGTAACTGTATAGATGTGTTGATATGACAATATATAGCGCCAGCATACAAAGAGTGCACAATGTACTACAAGCACAAGGCGTAAGCTGTCTGAACGAAAAATAAAATACTTGCAGGATTAAAAATGTTTCAGTTTGAAAAATGCATTGAAAAAAACTTAAAAAAAAACATATTCAATATCTGTAGCTTTTTTTATAATAGTTTCTATAGCCTATATTTTATATATTATTATCATTGTTGTTAAATATACATGTATGTGCTCTGTTTTAATCATTGTAATATATATGCCCCCTGTGGGCCCTTGATTTGGCAAATAAAATTCTGTATTCTGTATTCTGTATAAGCTAATAACATGTGAATCATTGCTTCATGAAATATTGATTGAAGTAAAGCTATGGAAAAATCTTGAATGTTAAACTTAGTACAGAATGTGAATTTATATACCCTTATCAGAGTAAATATTTATTTTCTGCATCAGTTGTGAATTCCGATCCCTACTATTTTCTGCATCAGTTGTGAATTCCGATCCCTACTATCATCAATATCTAGATTTTAGTAAAGCGTAAAATTTGTAAATCTTAATTGAAAATCAAGATTTAACAAGAAAATGCAATATTCTTAATATATTGACGCACGACCACCCCAAACTGTGAATTACAAAGAAAATAGGTAAAGACTACATAAATTCAAAGTTTTTATTTGAAAGTCTAGATCTGTACATAATCTAAATCATTTCTATCTGTGACCTATATTTATAGCACAACTAATCGACCTTGGTTAATATAGTATAAATGTCAGGTGGGCCTAACAAGGCAGATAACTAAATACCGAAATTACTGTGAATTTACTTTCTGCATATGCGCAGAAGGATTAAATGAGTTGCACAACTTGTTCCGCAACGAGTTATGGCGGGTTTCCTGGCTCTTTTACGTATTATATTTGCAATTCTTCAATCAACATACCAATATTCCTAAAGTAACACATATAACAAGTCCTTCTAAACTCCTGTCTTTTATTTGCCAATCAACTAATCAAGATTCTATAGAAATTCTATTGTATACCAATTTGTACTGCCTGAAGGGGTTTACCTTGATACTCCAGTAATAACAAATTGGTATACAAAAGAATTCTATAGAATCTTGATTGGTTGATTGACAAAGAAAAGATAGGAGTTTTGAAGGAGTTGTTATAGGCGTTACTTGAGGAATATTGGTATATTCATTGAAGAATTGCAAATATAATACGTTATTGAGCCAGGAAATCCGCCATAATTACCTACGTTGATCGACAGGTGTGGCATTTTTCATTAAACAAAAACTTTCAAAATATATATCTCAACACCTGAAAGTCTTTACAAATGGATTATTTCAGCATCATTTGGGTTCTCACTTGGTCATCCCTCAATTGAAAAAAAAAGTTGATCTCTTTCATTACACGTCCATTTTAAATTGTTCCGAGACCTTCAATATCATCCAAATTGATCATCTATGGTTGCTTTTTTGACAACGCCTTTCACCATTATTTACTACAGCATAGCATAATCTCTCGTTTTGTATTTTTTTGCAACTATGAAATTCAGAAATATTTGAAGTTATACAAGTTGTATTACTAGTGGCCTTTTTAACTTGATATAACCGTTACAAAATCTTAATTCATTTAAGCTTTTTGAAACATTTCCAAATGGAATCATGTTATCTAGAGTTGTTGCTGAATGGCAGCCACTTATCCCCTCTCAATGAACGAGGCTTGTTTAGGTTGGGTCCAAATATCCCATTTCCCATTAAATCTGGGCTAAAACATCCCATTGAAAATTGAAGATATCCCATGGTCAAACGGTCAGTTTGGTCTCAAATATCCCATATTCCATTGCTAAAATTCTTGATATCCCAATATACCATAAACAAGCCTCATGAACCTTGAATCAATATGGCAAAAGCAAATTTAAGCGTGTGTGGATACAAGACAAGTATGGACACGTTGATAATCCTCCAAAAATACAAGACGAATTATCTCCCCTTCAAAATTTCAGACAGCAAACATGTAAATCCATGCACATCTTCAGGTAGTAAACTACAACTGTGCAACATTTT
Organism: Modiolus philippinarum; assembly: GCA_002080025.1. Taxonomy (NCBI): domain Eukaryota; kingdom Metazoa; phylum Mollusca; class Bivalvia; order Mytilida; family Modiolidae; genus Modiolus; species Modiolus philippinarum. The sequence continues at coordinate 82,080 of MJUU01001125.1, forward strand.
ATCAAAATCCAAATATCCGTTGAAGAGGACATGCGGTTCACAGCAACCCCCCCAAGATAAATTATCTCCCCTTCAAGTCGTGGAAGCAACGCTACTTCATGCACATCTGCAGGAATGTACTACTTGGTAACATTTTATCAACATCCAACAATTCGTTTCAGAGGATACGCAATGACAAGGTTAACAGACACGTTTCCAAGAAAATATCCTAATACGTATTACCTCCCCCTTTTTCACAATTTTAGAGCGTAACCATACTACTTCATACCAGAGACATTATGTCTCTGTTCATACACATCTTCAGGTTGTGCAGTGCGTTAAAACTGTGTAACATTTCATCAAAATCCTAGCAGTCCCCCTTTTTAACCAGAACATATACTAAAAGGTGAATTATTTCCCCTCCAAAATTTAGGGCAGCAATCACATTCCTTCATGTGCAGTTTCAGGTGGTAAACTACAAATATACAACATCTTTATTCAATCCAAGCAGTTGTATGTGACATGCGCTGACAGGTACATCAGTTTACATCCAAGTCTCTTGAAGGAACCCCGCTATCAAATCTTGTGACAGTCAAACCAATATGCCACAACCAGAGACATATAATTAATGCAATTGTATGTCTCGGCCACAACTTCTACTTAGTAAAGGGCTACGCCGAGCGCAGCATGATACGACCGCAGCATGTCGACAACTAAAATTTGAACAAGTGTATTTTAAAGTGAATGTGGACACAGTAAAGAGCTTAATATCGTAATTAGATAAACATAATAGGGAGCTAGACACAAAGTAGGCCTGGGGAACATAAAAATTAGCCCTTTTAATCCCATAAAGGTATGAAAAACTGAAAGAGTTAAACAAAAACTGCTGACAAACTACTGAAAGCTTACACCAAAGAGGAATCTGAAGTAAAAAAATACCATTAAAATCCTATAAAATAAAGATTTAAGATATTTTGAAAAATAGCAATTTTGGTACCTAGCTCGCAAGCGTTAAGAGATACGCAAAATCTATTGGCATACTACTGAAAGCTAACAACAAGAGGAATCCAAAGAAAAAAATCCCATCGAAACCCGATGGAAAATAAATATTTTACATATTTTGAAAATTAGCAATTTTGGCCCCTTTGACCCCTTATAGCTCGGAAACGGTAAGAGATATGCCAAATCTGTTAGCATGCTACTGAAAGCTTACAATAAAAGGAATTCAAAGAAAAAAAACCCATCGAAATCCGATAAAAAATAAAAATTTTAAGTAATCTGTACATTTGCAATTTCGGCTCCCTTTGGAACCTAATGACTCGGAAAGGAAAAAAGTTATCAAAAATTTGATGGTGCTGTGCTAGTTAGCTGTACATAAGAAATCCATTGCAAAAAACTGCATTAAAATCGGACTAAAAATAAGAAAAATAAAATTTTTGAGATTCGCCCCCTTTGGGGCCCATTTATTTCATGAACGGTACATGTGACATGAAATCCGTTGACATACTACAGATTGGAAATTTTCTCAGGAGTACAATGAAAGAAACCCCATCAAAATCCGACAAATAATAAATATTCTACAGTCCAATATATGAAAACACCCAATCTGGCCCTTTTTGGCCCTTTTCTTAAAAACGGGCGGGGCCAGTATACCCAAAACCAATCCCAGCCTTCCTTTTGTGCCAAGGAACATTGTGTTAAAATTTCATAAGGATTGCTCAACTAGAACTTAAGTTATCGCACGGAAACGAAGTGTCCACAGACGCCGACGCCGACGACGACGCCGCCAGTATCATACCAATATACGACCTCAAAATTTTTTGCGGTCGTATAAAAATAATATAAGTATATGAAGTAATACCAACAAGAGGTTTTCAAGAGCCTGTATCGCTCACCTGGATCAATGCCGACATACTTAGTAGACTGCATTTTCAGAGATCTGAATAGCATTTCACATAAGCTATGTTCCTCGCTAGTGGCCATTTTGATTGAGTGCAGACCACCTAGACACAAATTTTGAAAAGAACCACAAAGGACTATTGTTATAAAGTTTGATTAAAATTTGATAGTGGTTTTAAGAGTATTTTTTTTTCGACAGGGTGGCCATCTTGGATGAGGTGTGGACCTGTCAATAAACCTTTTTGAGTGATCCTCTTTGGGCACCGGAGTTAATTGTGACCAAGTTTAATTTTAACTGGACTATAAGTATACAAGATCTTTGAATTTGTATTCCACATATTGTCAGCCATTACAAACTTGTCAAATGCCTATTTTGAAATTACAAAAACAGGAAAACAGCAAACACCTACAATGGCCAGGAACTACAATCACATGCCACAATTTACAAGCAAACTGCACCAGAAAAACAATAATGAAAACAAGAGACAAACATAAATAACGATAGGAACTCGGGATAGCCGGACTTGGTACCGGCACCAGCAAAAGCCAGTGGTAGGGTTAAACCGGTTTATGGGTACCCAAACCTCCCCTTTCTCTATCCCGTTTCCCTATAGTATCATAAACACGCGAATAAAACCCAATACAGGTAGACTACTAACTCAATGACCTCTATCTTGGAACAGAAAAAGCATAAGACAAAACGTAATTTTGAAAGAAGGGTCAAAGAGTGCTCGTTGCTAAACTGCCGGCTAGCTCAAGGAATCTAGTCTGCTGGTAAAACACTGTCGCACTACGGAAGAAAAATCAAACTCAAAACTTCCCGAAGGGTTTGGTAAAGAGTCTTCATGTATTTCAGCAGACATCGGCAGTATCCATTATATATGTAAAGTCTTCAGGTCACCGGAATCCAAAGCCAATTTAACGGATTTGTTCAGAATATCTCGTCGATATCCACTATTACGTAAAGAATGTAAGTTACGTCCCAGTTTTTCTGGATTATAAATCAGTTTTTGACATTTTTTAACAACATTTCCATAAAATCGAGGATGAGAAATGCCCTTTGTTATTAGCTGTTTCCGAGTCACGTCATATCTAGATATCAAATGTTCATATCTTCTGTAAAACTTCTTAAAAGTATTTAATAATTTATGAAATCTGTAACCTTGTTGTAAAAGTTTGGATGTGAGAGTAAGGTTACGCTCATTAAAATCAAGGGTGGAACAAATGCGAGCGAATCGTACAAGTTGGGATATATACACCCCGTAGGATGGAGCTAGGGGAACGTCGCCGTCAAGAAAGGGGAAATTAGTAATTGTAAAATCAAAATCATCCCTTTTATCATAAACTTTAGTTTTTATTTTACCAGAGTCAATGGTGATACTTAGATCCAGAAAAGGCGAAATCTGAATTGACCATCTGAAGACCATTCCGAGTATGTTTCATTCTAACTAGACTAGTTTTTTGAGAAATGAAGATCCCAAATGATCCAATGTTAAACTATGTTCACAAATGGCAACCAGTCTTTTGGACGAGGTGCTGACCTGCCAGATGAACCATATAGGGATCATTGTGGTTAAGTTTGGTTTTACTTGCTCTAGTGGTTTCTGAATAGAAAATCTATGGATTTTCCACATGGTTCAATGTTTTAACTATTTTTCCAACTGGCGGCAATATTGGACAAGATACGGACCTACCTGACAATCTTTCTAGACGGTCTTCTAAGGACTATTATGACCAACTTTAGGACTAATTGGATTAGTAATTTCTGAGATCTTTGAATGTCCAATATTAAACAAGAGCTGTCGCCGAATGGCAGCCAGTTATTGAACCCTGAATCAAGCCGGTATAAATTAAAATGTGCGTGGACACCATACAAGTATGGACACAATGTTATACCTACCCCTTTTCCAGAAAATATTCAAAGATGAATTATTTCCCCTTCAAAATTGCAGACAGCAGTCTGATTACTTCATGCACATCTTTAAATGGTATACTACAACCATCTTACATTTCATCGAAATTCAAAGAACCATTTCAGAAGACATGTACTGACAAGGTTTACAGCAAATTATCACAAGACAAATTGTCCCCCCACAAAAAAATTTTGGACAGCAACCATAAACTCTATGCACATCTCTAGCGGGTGCCGGTATACTACAACTGTGTAAAATTTCATCAAAATGCAAGAAGCCTTTTGGAGGACATGGGCCGACAAGGGTTCATCCTTTTTTCCAGAAAATATCCAAAAAGGAATTACCTCCACTTCTTAAATTCCGTCGGTAACCATATTACTCATGCACATCTTCAAGTGGTGTACTACAACTGTGTAACATTTATTAACATGAAATGGATGTCGATACGATATCAAACCGGGTTTTCCTTCACAATTTTAATGGAAAATAGGTACTTGTGTGAATAGCTGTTGAACTTATACCTCGTCTCATTATGTGCAGTGTATGCCATCACTCTGAAAAATCACCGAAAATGTATACTTGACTTAAAAAGTCAAATAAAAGGCATATTGTCAAAACACCTATAAATTTCTAAGTTCAAAGAGGCAGAACTCCTGTAAAAATTGCACGATGAAAAATTACATCTACAAATGATGTCCTTACTACACAGTAAGTAAGTAAGTAAATTTTATTGATATAAAGACCAAACAATGATCCATCATCAATTAACATATATACATAACAGAGAAACAAGAATGTACATAGATATATTACCAAATTTGTTGTCACAGCTGAAATACTACATATGAAGTTTCATGAAATTCTGTTGAACGGTTACAGAGGAGTTGCGCTTCGTGACAAGAATATAGTCAAAACACCTATAAATTTCTAAGTTCAAAGGGGCACAACTACTAGAAAAATTGCACGATGAAAATTCTGCAACAACATGCACATCTGCATATGATGTCCTTGCTACATACAAAGTTTCATGAAATTTTGTTGAACGGTTACAGAGGAGTTACTTACAAGCATATGGTCAAAACACCTATAAATTTCCAAGTTCAAAGGGGCATAACTCCTGGATAAATTGTACGATGAAAAATCCCCGACAATATGTAAACTACACATGTCCTTGCTACATACAGTTTCATGAAATTCTGTCGAACGGTTACAGAGGAGTTGCACTTGCAAGCATATGGTCGAAACACAGTTCAAATGGGCATAACTCCTGGATAAATTGTATGATGAAAAATCCTCAACAATATGCACATCTACATATGCCCTTGCTACATACAAAGTTTCATGAAATTCTGTCGAACGGTTAAAGAGTTGCACTTACAAGATCTGGCAGCCACCCGCCCACCCCACCGCCGTACATCACAATTTCAATAACCGGATTTCCCAACGGGAAAAGCTGGTTAAAAATCAAACTACCCATTTGAAGTGGGCATGAGTTGACAAGGTTCCTCTCCTATAATTTTTTCAAAAATGAATTATTTCCCTTTAAAGTTAAGACCACCAACTAATTACCGCATGTACATCTTCAGGTGGTATATTAACTAAACTTTCATCATTTTAGAGCATGTGTTGACAAGGTTCTACCCCTTTTTTCCAGAAAACATTCAAATTTGAAAATCTCCCTTAAGCCTAAAAAATATCCAACAGTAACTATATTTACTTTATGCAATTCTTCAGGTAGTATACTACAACTGTAAAACTTCATCAAAATCCAAGCAGCCTTTCAATAAAAGAGGACATGCACTGACAAGGTACATGGACGAATAGGGTGATTCTCATATACCTCCCCAACTTTTTTTGCGGGGCTGGGGGGTGTGTTTGATCAGTGGTTTAACTGCAGCTGTGACGTAGTTTGGTTGTACTGATTTTTTCAACAAGGTACTATGTTAAACTATGTTCCAGCAGGCAGCAATGTAGGATTAGATTATTACTTGCAAAAGAGAGGATATTTGAGCGAGTTTTCCCATTTGATCAAATTTTAAACTACCAGCAATCTTGGATTTGCTGCAGACATGGCAGACACTATTTTTGCAGGGGACTACCCGAGCCAAGTTCCGAATGGCATAGAGCTGAGGTCTATGCCAGGTGATCTTAAAGGGTGAATTATGTGGCTGCTTGCTTTGTTAATTGTTCCATTAGTCCATGCACCATTTGATTATGGACCTTCTCATCTTAACATATTAGCATGCATCTCTCATAGGTTTCGAAGCTTCACTAAATCTGCACCTGCAGTCAATTTTGATGAACAGTTTATATGCAAGGACATAAAACTTTTAAAAGAACCTCCAGAAACATAGTGATCCAAGTAACGTACGTCTGCAAAATGTTAAATTTCCAATAGTAATTGCTCAAAATTTGGAAAACACTGTAAATCAATACAGTACATTATATAATACCCAGCCTACTTTTTGCAAAATTTAATCTCTAAAACCAACATCTAACATGATCAAGTTTTCAAGTAAAGAACACAATTACCAAGTTTAGACAGTATGCTATTTGGACCACACAAGTTACTGGTCTGAAAACTTAGGGGATGGACACACTACTTAGACTATCGCATAATAAAGGGCTACGCCGAGCGCAGCATGATACGACTGCAGTATGTCGAACACTGAAATTTGAACAAGTGTAATTCAAAATGAATGAGGACACAGTAATTAAATGGACACAATCAAGAGTTTGACCCAGTAATAAGCTGCACACAAACTAGGGAAAATAAAAAATTAACCCTTATATATATAGGAAATGGTAAGAGGTATGTCAAATTGGTCAACATACTACTTTAACTATACGATAAGAGGATAAGAAGAAAGGAACTCCAATAAAGAGGGGGTGGACAGGGGTAAGGGAGACAGGGAGAAAGGGGGAGGGAGAAAGGAGAAAAGGGGAGGGAGAAAGGAGAGAGGGGGAGGGAGAAAGGAGAGAAGGGGAGGGAGAAAGGAGAGAAGGGGAGGGAGAAAGGAGAAAGGGGGAGGGAGAAAGGAGAAAGGAAAGAAAAAAGGGGAGGGAGAAAGGAGAGAGGAAAAAGGGAGAAAGGAGAGAAGGGAAGGGAGAAAGGAGAGAAGGGGATGGAGAAAGGAGGAAGGGGGAGGGAGAAAGGAGAAAGGGGGAGGAAGACGGGAGAAAGGTACCCCCCTGTCCGCCCCCTCAATAAAATCCAATAAAAAAATAAAAGATTTGAAATATTTTGAAAATTGCAATTTCAGCCACTTTGACCCCTGATAGCCAAGAAAACAGTAAGAGCTACGCAAAATCTTTTGACAACCAAAAGCTTACAACAAGAGGACTCCAAAACAAACAAAAAAATCAAATGAAATCTGATGAAAAATAAAGATTTCACATATTTTAAAATAAACTGTGGACACAGGATATGTCTCGCCCGCCCCTGCATCGCCTTAATTTGCACATTGATTTACTGCAGCAGCAAAAATATTAAAATATAATCTTAAACTATGTTTACAATTTCCCTGGAAAATAAAGGGCTACGCCGAGCGCAGCATGATACGACCGCAGCATGTCGAATACTGAAATTTGAACATGAGTGCAATTCAAATAAATGAAGACACAGTAAAGAGCTTGATACAGTAATTAAATGGACACAATAAAGAGCTTGAATCAGTTGCAATTTTGGCCCCTTTGACCCCTTGTAGCTCGNAATCCGATATAAAATAAAAAAAAAAATTTTGGCACCCCCACCCCCAACACCTTTGACCCCAATTATCTTGAAAACGGTAAGAGATACCAGAAATCTGTTGGCATATAAATGAAAGCATTCATTGAGAGGAATCTAATGGAAAAAATCCCATCGAAATCGGATAAAAAATAAAAATTTCCCACACGGACCAAATTTTGGTGCAATAAATTCTATTTTTAGAAATTGTGACCTTGACCTTTGACCTACTGACCCCAAAATCAATAGGGTTCTTGCCCTTCCCTATTCCTTCTATCTGTATAAGTTTTGTTTCAATCGGGCAAGGGATACTCAAGTTATCATCCGGAAACGACATCCGGAAACCACCATCCCCCCCCCAACACCTTTGACCCCAATTATCTTGAAAACGGTAAGAGATACCAGAAATCTGTTGAGATTTGTATAAAAGCATTCATTGAGAGGAATCTAATGGAAAAAATCCCATCGAAATCGGATAAAAAAAATTTCCCACACATACCAAGTTTTGGTGCAATAAATTCTATTTTTAGAAATTGTGACCTTGACCTTTGACCTACTGACCCCAAAATCAATAGGGTTCTTGCCCTTCCCTATTCCTTCCATCTGTTTAAGTTTTGTTTCAATCGGGCAAGGGATACTCAAGTTATCATCCGGAAACAAAATCCGGAATGACGGAAAGGCGAATTCTATAGTCCCCCGCTTTCGCGAAAGGCGGGGGACAAAAAATGATATGATCACTCATGCATGACGAAGGGGCCAGGCCCAAAATCTGGGCGTGGAATCCGTATGTACTCCACAAGACACAACTGCATGTCAAATATCAAGTGCCTAGGACTACTGGTATAGGCTGTACAAACTGCTTGCTAAAAACTTAATGTGATCGTTCATGGGTAACTAAGGGGCCAGGGCCACCATCCGGGTGTGGAATCGGTATGTACTCCCCAAGACGCAACTGCATGTCAAATATCAAGTGCCTAGGACTACTGGTATTGGCTGTACAAACTGCTTGCTAAAAACTTAATGTGATCGTTCATGTGCGACTAAGGGGCCAGGGCCATAATCTAAGTAGGGATTTGAGTTGTACCCATAAGGATGTAGCTGCACATCAAACACTATGGACCTACAACTAACATAAGCTTGTAAATTCACAATAGTTTACAAATTGTTGACGCCGCTGCCGCCGGAAACGCTATCCCTAAGTCTTGCCTCTGCGACTTTTCGTCGCGGGCGAGACAAAAATAGCAATTTTGGCCCCTTTGACCCCTTGTAGCTTGGAAATGGTAAGAGCTACACCAAATCTGTTGAAATACTACTGAAGTCTTGTATCAAGAGGAATCCAAAGAAAAAAATCCCATCGAAATCCAATGAAAAATTAAAATTTTAGGTAATCTGCAAATTTGCAGTTTTGTCCCCATTGGGCCCCTCATACCGGTAGCTCGGAAAAGAAACAAGTTGTCAAAAATCTGATGGTATTGCTTTATGTTTATTTTCAAAAGGAATCCATTGCAAAAAACTGCATCAAAATCGGATTAAAAATAAAAAAAACAAATTTTTTGAAAATCGCCCCTTTTGGGCCCATTTATCTCGTGAACGGTACATGCCATGTAAAATCTGTTGACATACTGCTGATAGGAAATTTAATTAGTAACAAACTGAAAGAAACCCCATCAAAATCCAATAAATAATAAATATTCTACAGCCAAATATATGAAAACACCCATTTTTTTTAAAAACGGGAGGGGCCAAAATAATCAAAACCCACCCATGCCTTCCTTTTGTTCCAAAGAACACTGTGGTAAAATTTCATAAGGATTGGTCAACTGGAACTGAAGTTATTGACCAAAAAAAAAATTGTCTACAGACGACGACAGACAACGACGACGACAGCACCATACCATTATACGACCTCAACTTTTTTGCGGTCATATAAAAACACATCACTCCATCGCTTATGCAGGAAGGAGGAATACACACTAATACAGATAGCTGAAAATTTCTCATTAACTAGAGCTGTTGATGAATGGCAGCCAGTTATACCTCCCCAGATCATTGAACCTCGAATCAATATGGTAAGTGCAAATATCAGTGTTTTTGGACACGACACAAATATGGACACAATGATATACTTCCATGTTAACTGAAAGTTGAATCATCTTCCCTTTAAAATTTTGAACAGCAAACATATTACTCCATGCACATCTTCAGGTGGTATACTAAAACTGTGTAACATTTCATCAAAATCCATGTCGCTGTTTAAGAGGACATGAGTCCCCCATTTTTCTAGGAAATATTCAAAGTATAATAATCTCCCTTTCAAAATTTTCAAGTAGCATACCGGTACATATTTTCTTCATGCACATCTTCAGGTGGCATAATGCAACTGTGTAACTTGTGATCAGAATCCCAGCAGCTGTTTGGAAGGACATGCCCTTGCAAGGTACCTCCCGCTTTCATCCAGAAAATATTCAGACAAATTGTCTCCCCTTCAAAATTTTGTGCAGCAACCATAATACTTCATGCACATCTTCTGGTGGTATACTACAACTGTGTAATATTTCATAAATATCCAAGCAGCCCCATAGGAGGACATGCCCTGACAAGGTACATGGATGAACAGACAGACAGACAGACAGACAGACAGATGGACAGTGTAATTTCTAATGAAGTTATCAAAGTGACTTGAAGATGGAAAAGTGCAATTCATTTTCATTTTTTCTTCACAACATTATATATCTAATTTTTTTTCATCAGTGATAGTGCAAAACATAATTGACATGATTTTTTTTCTTCAAATTTTGGAATACGAAGGGCATTTTTTTTTTATAACTTAATAGATACTTTTAACTCTGAAATTTTAACCTGTGCTGAAAATTTACAACAGAAGTTGGAAGGTTTTTAACTTCAATTTTAAGTTCTTCTCCTGATGGACATAGGCCAAACAGATATACAACGGAGGGTATCAAATAATACATTGCTTAGTACCTGTGAAAAGGTATAAATATTTTCACAGTCAATACAAGATGAAGGACTGCAGTAAGAAAATAGGAATTCTTGATTTGTGAACATCTCAATGAATACCTTACTATTTCAACATTGAAATCTGCAGCCACATAATTTATTTTTTGAACATATAAATTAATTATAGTGTAACTGATTGACCATCGTGAATATCAATAAACATAGGTTATCAACGATTACAAAGTTCACCTCGTTATGGCACGTTGTTGCAGCAACCAAATTTTGCCTGGATGCTGATATCAAAATTGCATGCATGTACAGTTACTGAGCTATGAACTCATGTGTATACATTGATTTAAGTCATTCATGCATAAAATGTTGGTTTAAGTGAACTTATTTTGTCTGAATGCTGAGCTACCATCACAGATGCATGCACATGCAAGATGATCCTACATGTACAGTACCTGAGATCTTATCCCCGACTTGAACTTGAATGTAAGTCACTCAAGCGGAAAATGCAAGTCGAAGTTACCTAATTTTGCCTGGATGCTGACCTACCATCAGAGGTGCATGCATGTGCAAGGTTAAGACGATCCTACCATGTACAGTGACTTAGATATCAACTCTGATATAAACTGGAATGCAAGTCAGTCCAGCGGAATATGTAGGTCAAAGTGACCTAATTTTGCCTCAATGCTGACCTACCATCAGTGATGCATGCATGTGTAAGGTTGGATGATCCTACCATGCACAGTGACCAAGATCTGAACTCGGACGTAAACTTGAATGTAAGTCACTCAAGCGGAAAATGTAGGTCAAAGCGACCTAATTTTGCCTGGATGCTGACTTACCAACAGAGAAGCTTGCATGTGCAAGGTTAGATTATCTTACCATCTGAACTCGGACGTAAACTAAAATGTAAGTCAGTCAAGCAGAAAATGTAGGTCAAAGTGACCTAATTTTGCCTGGATGCTGACCTACCATCAGAGGTGCATGCATGTGCAAGGTTAAGACGATCCTACCATGTACAGTGACTTAGATATCAACTCTGATATAAACTGGAATGCAAGTCAGTCCAGCGGAATATGTAGGTCAAAGTGACCTAATTTTGCCTGGATGCTGACTTACCATCAGAGATGCATGCATGTGCAAGGTTAGACGATCCTACCATGTACAGTGACCGAGATCTAAACTCGGACGTAAACTTGAATGTAAGTCAGTAAAGCGGAAAACATATGTCAAAGAGACCTAATTTTGCCTGGATGCTTACCTACCATCAGAGATGCATGCATGTGCAAGGTTAGATGATCCTACCATGTACAGTGACCGAGATCTGAACTCGGATGTAAACTTGAATGTAAGTCAGTCAAGAGGAAAATGTAGGTCAAAGTGACCTAATTTTGCCTGGATGTTGACCTACTGTCAGAGATGCATGCACATGCACAGTTACATGTAGATGATCATACTATGTATAGTTACTGAGATATGAACTTGGATGTAAATTTAAATGCAAGCAACTCAAGCGGAACATAAAGGTCAAGAGAGACCTAATATCCTTTGAGGCTGTGAAATAGCCCAAGATGCACCTGCATGCAAAGTTTGATGACCCTGCTCTGCATAGTTACCAAAATATATACCCAAATGCGGATGCGGAGGAAGACGGGGATGCCGGGGGTACTCCAATAGTCCCCCTCAACTTCGTTGAGGCGAACTAAAAATGTCATTAAAGCCGAACAATGCATAAGGATTAAACAAGTTAGAGAAATTGTTCCTCAACAAGTTTAATCCATTGCATTGATCTACATAAGTGACATTTTTATTGATATTCATGATGGTTGATTAGTAATGCTTTTTATTTAATATTTCTACAAAAAAACCAAGATTTTAGATGCATATTATTTTTTCATTTCAATGCACAAGTTGTTTAACAGACAATGACACTGACAAGATATTGTGACGTCACTTCCTCCACTTACTAGAAATGCCTTTTTTCATCGGCGACAATATGTCATTCATTTAAGTGATAAAACTTGATAAACCAACGATGTCTATACAATAAAGTGGTTTTGTTATTTATATGTGGTAACTATCCATTACAAACTTCAAAATCAAAATTGGTTCTATAAATAAATTTATTTAGTTTAAAAGGAAAGAAAGAAAAGAGAAATTTTCATACTTTTTTGAAACATAATTTTTGTATTAATAAGTCGATAAATGTAGAATAATTCTTGCCAAGATTTAAGAAAGATTATCTTTATCTATTTCTTGAAAATATTTGCACACTATCAATCAATCAATCAATCAATCAATCAATCAAGAATTTGCTCATTGTTCAGACCTCACAGTTTCCTTAAGATGAAAAAAACAAAACAAGTTTTGTCTTTATTACCGTACTCTGTTTTCTCTTACATATTTAATACTAATTCTTTCCCATTTTTTGATAATTAAGGCTATATTGAGTTAATTAATAGATTCTCATCCCCGCCCCACCAAAAATCAATCAATTTTTTCAAAAGCTACGTATCAGTTTTTCTTTAATTTACATTCCTGGAATAAAGGGCTATGTCGAGCGCAGCATGATACGACCGCAGCATGTCAACCACTGAAATTTCAACAAAAGTAGTTTAAAGTGAATGTGGACACAGTAAAGAGCTTGACACAATAATTAGACGGACACAAAAAGAAACTTGACACAGTTATTAGCTAGAAACAAAATAGGGAAAAATTCCACCCTTTTGATCACTTACTGATGAAAAAAACATAAGAGCTATGCAAAATATGTACTATCAACTAAAATTTTACATCCATAGAAATTCAAAGAAAAAAATTCCATCGAAATCTAATGAAAAATAAAGTTATGACATATTTAGAATAATTGCAATTTTGGCCCCTTTGACCCCTTGTAGCTGGGAAACGGCAAGAGCCACGCCAAATCCATTGCCATACCTCTGAAAGCTTAGATCAAGAGGAATCCAAAAAAAAAATCCCACTGAAATCCGATGAAAAATAAAGACTTGACATATTTAGTTTGCCCCTGTTGGGCCCCATTTATCTCATGAGCGGTACATGCTACGTGAAATCCGTTGGCATACTACAGATTGGGAATTTCCTCAGGTGCACACTGAAAGAAACCCCATCAAAATCCGATTAATAATAAAGATTCTACAGACAAACATGTGAAAACACCCAATTAAACCCTTTTTGGCCCCTTTTTTAAAAACGGGTGGGGCCACAATGACCAAAACTAAGCCAAGCCTTCCTTTTGTACCAAAGAACATTATGCTAAAATTTCATAAGGATTGATCTACTGGAACAAAAGTTATTGACCAAAAACTAAAGTGTCTACAGACGACGACAGCACCATACCAATATACGACTGTAAAAATTTTTGTTGTCGTATGAAAAGTCGTCTCAATAACTGGAGACGACAGCACAATACCAATATACGACAGCAAAAATTTTTGCGGTCGTATGAAAAGTCGTCTCAATAACTGGAAATAAATCCTTTTATACAAATAACCATTACTGGTTAAAGTATCATTGTCAGAATATTGTTTGATTTCAAGGTGGAGCAAAAAAAAAATCTTCTGCCTGCCCCATAATTTTTTATGACCCTGGATGAAAATCTAATAATTAATTTACTGTGGCCTAATTGATAAACAACACCTTCGTGTGTTGCCTTTAGTCCTTTATTTCTTCCTGATAGCACATGGTATATCCTCCTTTTCCCTCTTAAACTGTCATTTTTTGTGTCGATTCCACGAAACTGACATAGTCGGTTTAAAAAAAATTCAAATATGAGGAGTGAAATGAAGCATTGACCTGTGAAGGTCAATTTTTTCACAATTTTAAAATTTTGAGGGCCACAAACAGTTTTTCCCTTAGTATTACTAACTTCATATGTAGCTGAAAGCTTGAGGTCAACCATTTTTTCAATTTCATTTGTTGTTTGTAGTTGTCTCATTAACATATACAATAAGATTATATGAATCTAACACCGGTGAAAAGGCAAGATCAAGAAATCTCTCACCCAAGGGTAAGATTTCAATACTTCTCTGACAAGCCTTGCCGAGTCAGAGAACCATTGAAATCTTACCTGAGGGTGTCTGAGATATCTAAATCTTGCATTTTCAACGGTGTTTGATTAATTTTCTCACTTTTGTTCATAAAAAAGTCTTTCAGCGCCATCATGTTGTCCCTACCATCCGCCATTACTTAGCGACTCACCATGATGTCAATGACGTCATAGTATGCACAAAGCTGTCTCACATGGATTGGTGCGAGACAGAAAAATCTCACACCGCTAAAAATAGGAACTGACCTGTCTCAAAAGTGAGAAAATAAATACCAAATATCATTTTCTTTTTAAGAGACGGGTTTCAAGTTGTCAAAATATGTAACTTCCGACAATCACAAAAGATAAACACTAGGACAGGAACACAGAAGTCTATAGATAAAATCATGTACATTTTCTTTTGCAGACCAATTATTTTATGCATGTCTAGTTTTGCTTATATAAATTTCGTTGTAATAAATAACAACATATCTAGCATAGTTTTTTGCACAAGGTATGCTCAAATTTGTGATTTAAAAATTCAAAATTACTTGTGAAACCTTTCAAACATAACAGTACTATACTTGTTACATTCCCTGAATGAAAATTACTACATTGTAATTTCAGCTTTTTCCAAAACAAGAGTTCATATTTACACCCACATCAAGTACATGTGTATTCGAAACAAGAATTTATTCCTCAAAAATGATAACTCTTAACCCAAAAATGTAGGGCCTTAAGACCTTAAGCGTATCTTCAACAAAATCACTCATGCAAAAAATGTATATCACTCTGTAGAAAGACTTTTAATAAATATCAATCATTGCTAAACCAAGCCAGACATAACAAGGTGTATATCAATTGCTACTGAACAGGAAAAAAAAAACATAACACCTAAAATGCATCTGCAGACAAAAATTCTTCTCCTACTAGTTTGTTGAAGTAATAGTTCTGGACTATAAATTGAACCAGAGAACTCATTCATGAACATAGATCATCCATTTATGACTTATACTTCAATAGATGCAGGAACTTATGATGTAGCAACTGACGAAATGCAATATATCCTGCAACTCTATTGGAAAACAGATAATTGCTGAAACTGAACAAAATAAAAAGCTGAATATGACCTTACTTTTGACAGAGAACTAATTTCTCATAAATTGTATATTCAGTAAAATTTGTCGCTGATCATTCATTAAATCTAATAATTTGAGTACAGGTTCATAAAAATTGCAATCTGCAAAAACTTTTTAAGTACAGTCGAACCTCAATGAAAACAGTTTGTGTAAAAGGTGTGTTCGAGCCATGGATGGTCAAACTATGTTGAAACTTGCACAAAAGGACTAGAGAAAGGATTTGAGACGTCCATATTATTTGAGCTATTGTAGTTTGAGCCATCGAAGTTCTACTGTATCACAAATTCAGGAAAACAAAAACATATAAAAATTTGATTTTTTCTGAAAAATGGTAAAATAATGTAATTGACACTAAATTTCATCCCAAATTTGCATTAAAGGGGATATGAGAGATGCAGAATAAGATGTGATACGACCAATGATGAAAATGAAGACAATGTCATACCATTATATCTAATATGCTCTTGCAGAGGTATGTTGTCGACATCAGCTAAGTTCCCATCAGGGAATATGTAGAAGCAACCTCAATCAATAGGTTACCTGAACATATTCCCAAACCAGGAAATAGATTTTTTCTGCACTCTTTTTTAAAGTGCTTCAAAAGTTCACTCTTGCCTATGTAAACTAAAATTGCAAAACTGGGATGATCCCGTGTATGAAATTTAGGAATTTCCTTCTTTAAAGATTATTTTAACTTTACTAACACACAAATATATTCAAAAATAAAATAATGATACTAGAACTTATCCATAATTAAAGCATCGTTCTTCAAATTATTAAAACTCTCAGAATATTGTAACCAAAAAAAATTCGAATAGGATATAAACAATTGTAATTATCTCCCATTGTCGTACATCTGAAAATTTTGGACTTTTTGCAAGTCAAAAAGTTTTTCTTTGGTCTATGCCGGGGTTAAATATACCAAAGACAAGAATTTTGATCTGACAAAGAAATCCAAAGGCAGAGAGGTCTCAGATGTAAGTTACATCACGACGATAATTTTTTTAATGATGGATCAGTGATCAACCCTTCACTACAATCAACATTAGCAAGAGTGAAATAAAACATAAACAGAAATGCGCAAAATAAAAGTGATGAAAATACACATATCTGCAAACTGCCTTTTAATTACATTTTACTCTCTTAATTTGGCTGACTGTGCAAAAATAACTTCTTGAAACTACTTTTGTAATAAATGTAAAAAAAACATGAAAATTTAAGCTAAAAAGATTCTTGTTAAAATACAAGCGTGAAATACTCTCAGTAATTTAAACACATTTGTGAAAATAACTTCAAATACATCAGTTCAAAGTTATCACAATTTTTGACAAAAATGGCAAATTAATGATATGCTTATTTCAAAATGTTATTTCTCTTATACACTTTCTTTTAAATGTTTGCACATCCTACTTTTCCATTTCAAAATCATAGTTGTTCTGTTTGCACTTAATGTACTAGATGAGACAGTATAATAGATTCAATGTTATTACTAAAATGACTGTGATGACGACAACAACAACCATGTTCCATTCAAAATCTTCCTTTTATCTAATTTTGCCATATGTACGATTTTCCGACAATATTGTTGTACATTTACTCCAAGTGGTACTTTATCTATTCCTGCTTCATATCACTGATATTAGAAGTAGTTTTAGAATCCTCATCACTCACAATATAAATGAATACAGATGACCAATATGCTGTATGCTTGTAGTTTCTGAAAATATTTTGAATCCTCATTGCTCACTAATATCTTTGTATATAGACCAATATGGTCTTCCAACGTTGACCTTTGCCAAGTCAATTGCTCATTTGTCAGTCAAACTGTCATTGTTGTAAGTATCCAAGTTCAACATAAAATTTGTTCAGCCATCAATGACGGTTAACATTTGTCAGTAATTTAGTAGACAGTTACATTCAAAAAGTCTTGTAATAGGCCATATGAAATTAATTAATTGGTTCTCAGGCCATTTTTCATTGAAACTGATGAGGGAGGGAGGTGATCTTTTTTTTTAACTTTTTATTAGCTAAAAACTAGAGATTTTTACATTGTAAAAACCAACAAAACTGTGATAAGGGAGGTGATTTTTTATTTGTATTTTAATGAAATGGCAAAAAATAGGGTCAATGAGGGGCTTTTTCAAGCTTCCAACTTGATGAGGGAGGGCTTGATGTCTGAGAACCAATAAATTAATTTTTCATGGCCTTATGACAGTCTCTTTCATAACAGTGAAACTCACTTATTCATGTTTATAATCATCAATTAGAAATCAACTCCTTTGTGTTCTCAAAAGTCAGCAGTCCTTAAAATAAGCTTCTTGTTTACCATCTTTCTATTACCAAAACCAAGTCAAAGTACCATGTTACCCCTTAGAATACAATAATTGTGTCAAAAAGTAAAAATTTAAGAGTATTTTGCCCGTCTCTGCAGTCCTATCTTTTTGCCACATATACCCCATCCGCAACTATTTCAGTAAAACTGTAATAGACAAAATGGCAGATTTATTAGTCTTTCTGCCGTAATGCAAGTACTGGAGAACCTTCACCATGTACCTTTTTGTCCAGTTTGCAGTCTGAAACTGTGCAAACCACTCACCAAGAGTAGGCAAGTGACAAATGTCATCACATTATGTTGCAAATTTAGTACTTTCTCTGCATGAGAACTTATTGCAAGTCCTGAGACTAACGTATTTGTACAGGTAGACTATCTACCTTTGAGGTGTCAGTTCAAGTGTCTAAGAATTCTTTTCACATGAAAAGGACAATTATTTTGTTCAGGTAAAATCCATTTTACCAGTAAAGCTAGTGATGAGCTAAAATGACTTCCAGTGTGAAAGTACTCCATTTGATCTGTTAATCCTTGTCTGAGTATGTTGCTCAATGCTAAACTGAACTGTACAGATATTACCCCTGAAAGAGTTCATTACTCATTCACTGTTTAATTGTTGATTAAAATTTTTTAGCAAAGTTAACTTTCTATTTCCATAATAAGCCACTTGATCTCTTCAGTGTCATAATAAAGCTTGTGACCTTGACCTTTAAAAAATGAATATACCTTCAACAGATAGATTACAAGTATGGTAGTTTCATTGAAATATAGACATTTTGAAGTTATGCTCTGGAAACAAATTTTCAGACCAAATTTATAATTTCTCAAGTATTTGTGAAGTTGACCTTTGACCTTCCCAGCCCAGAATAAATATGTGCCTTTCTGGACTCTAATGCTCTCATCTATATTTTTCATTCAAATCAAATCGGTCCTAAAGAGAGACTAAATTATGGACCAAATTTTTATTTTCTGTACATTTTTGTGACCTTGAACTTTGAACTACTGAGCTTTAGGCATAATAGGCATATAGGCATCTTATTTACTACTAATAATTTCATTCTATTCCATAAAGGTATTCTAAAGTTGTTCTCAGTAAACCAATATATGGACCAGATCTGATTTCTTTAAGCATATGTGACCTTGATCTTTGATCTACTGCGTGTAAAATCAGTAGCAGTCTACCTTATCTTATACTATCATCTGTGTAAATTTCATTCAAATCCATAGAGCCATTCTGCAATTATGCCCATGAAACAAATTTTTGGACAGAATTTTTTTTAAGTATTTATGTTGTTGACCTTTGACATACTTAGCCAAAAATCTAAAGGCATCTCCTTTACTATTAATGCTTTCATATGTGTACCATTAAAGTTTCATTTAAATCCAGAAAGCCATTCAAAAGTTAATATCCAGCAACAATTTTTTGAACAATTTTTTTTTCTGTTTTTATTCGTGACATTGACCTTTGACCTACTGAACCCAAAATCAATAGGCTTTCTCCATGTAAATTTCATTTAAATCCATAAAAGTGGTCCAAAGTTGGACTCCGGAAACTAAAAGTTTTTGGGACGGACGGACGGACAAAAGGAAACCTCAGCTCAGTATACCCTTGCATTAAGTGGCGGCATTATAAATGACCATGACGTGTGCGATAAAACATGTGTTTGGACAATTAAATGGGTTACTCACCTTCCCTGAATTAAATTTTAAGTAAACTAGAGATTGGAAATATTAACTTTTTGTATAGCTTAACCGATCCAAACTTGGAAACCCTAGGCTGTTGTACAAAGAGTTTTCCCATTAGTCAGTGTTCATAAACCATGGTGATCATTATAAGCATATCATAACAAACCCAAATTGTGTATGTAAGAAATTTGTAAATTTTGAAGTTTAAATGATTTTATATACCCTACATCATAAACAGCACCCTTTTGCATTAACTTGTACATCTAACGATATCAATTAGACTTTGATAAAATTTGATAAGGACATAGAAAGGTTTTGGAAATCTAGAATAGATAAGTGACGAGTATCAAATTCATTGCACAAGGTGCGATTTGATCCCCTCTGAGACTAATACTAAGACTAGGATGTCAACTGTCATTCAGTGTCATATTCAGCATCTTGATTGTTGACCATCATACATGCTATAAACTGCAGAAATTCTGTTCTGAGGTCCTGGAAATATAAATTAAATATCTGTTGTTTGGTTAGTTAGACGGATGCAAAGTTTGCCATATCTTCTCACCTCCCTTAGATCTGCATACCAATAACTATTTGTATCAACTTCAAATAGCACATCTCTCCTATAATTATCCTATCCATTAACACATCTCTTGTATTTGTAAATTTGTGACCACTTAATAACAGTATTCCTTTTCAAATAATTTTCAATCTGTATGAATAATTTGTGACAATGTTAGTCAAGTTTTGAAAATCATTTAGACAATAAATATTGAAAGTCAGATTTGTGACAATTTCATCACTTTGACTTCTTCTTGTCTGGACGATGACGGATGCATTTATGATTTAAGATGACAGATGGATGCATATATGACTTTAGACCACTTCACCATAATTAGATCATCACAGAATGATGACGGATGCAAGTTGTGTATGTACATATATCTCCGTTAAGTAATCACTTGTCCTTCAGTTGCTGGCTTTTGCCCATTTACCATCGCATGCTACAAGTGTGGAGCACCTGCTGACAGACGACAGACATATTTCTAAGTTTTGCCTCCCTTGTTTGAACGGACAATCTTGACGGACTCTCACTTACTAATATCAGATGTTTTGTGCCAGTATTCAACCTTTATATCTGGTAATACTCCATTTTTTGACAGACGTGCAATGTTTGGTCCCAAGATAAAAGCAACCTGGGTTTACTCACCAAACTGTCTGTTGCCATATGGATACTGTTAACTTCTGCCTCACACTTGCTGCGATACTGCAATGGCTATCTACTCGGATACCAGAAAGGAAACATCATACTCGTTTTTTATGCTTTTGGATTTATTACAAAATATGCATGAAAGACATGTAAAAATTCTAGAGCTGTAAAAAAACAAGTGTACAAAGAATTAACATACAAAAATAACTAAATATCAACAAATTTAACAAAGAACACACAATGGTGGTAAAAAATATTAACTTTAAAAAATTGCACAGCTTTTTCCCATCTATAGTTAACATTTATTTTCTCAATATCTACATTTTAAAAACCATAATATTATCATTAGATCCAGTCATCAACACATCTATACAGTCACTCTACATAGATACATGTAATATTTAATTCAGTTTTACACCATTTTTTTTTTACCTCAGCAGATACTTTTTTGCAGACAGCCTAAGTTTAGACACTTTTTTGCAGACAGCCTAAGTTTAGACACTTTTTTGCAGACAGCCTAAGTTTAGACACTTTTTTGCAGACAGCCTAAGTTTAAACAATGAACCCTTTTGTTTTATTATTTTTGCACACTATATTCATATACATTGTATATGTACCCAACCTTGCTCCTTAATGGAGCAGCTTTATGCGTAACTAATTAAAGTTCCTGAGCTAGAAACTTTACGGCAAATATAATTCTCTGTGTTCTTTTACAAGTTTTTATCATTGACACTTAATTAGTATCTCTCTAATGAGTAATTTATTTAAGAGATTTATATATGATAATTCATTAATTATTCTGCACAACATAGTAGCTCTGATTGGCCTTTTATGCACTTATTGCACTAAAAACACG
Organism: Modiolus philippinarum; assembly: GCA_002080025.1. NCBI lineage: Eukaryota > Metazoa > Mollusca > Bivalvia > Mytilida > Modiolidae > Modiolus > Modiolus philippinarum. Next base: position 103,827 of record MJUU01001125.1, read on the forward strand.
GCTCTGCATATATATTTGGAAGTAACTAAAACATGGTTCTAAATCCGACCAGGAAGAGACATTTTTCCATCACCATGGAAACTGTAGTAACAAAAACAAAGCACTGTGGATACTTACCACTTTATTATAATAAAACAAACCATTAAATGGCCAAGTGATTTAACATTTTAAGCTTTTATTCCCCCCTTTTTATCTTACTATGATAAACTTCCCTTATAACAATTGATCAAGAAAGTCATCCATTTCCTGCAGGTGAGTGGAACTCTCTATTGCAGAAAGGTCCAGAGCATCTGGATTCTTTGCATTGAAAGGAAGGTCCAATGCATTATACAAGTTTTCAAGAATATCAGTCTCCTTGCTTTGGATTTGGGTATTATCTCCTGGACTGGATTGTACAGAATTTCCCGTTGAATTCATCACTGATGATGTAGATCTCAATTCTGTTGAATTCTGGGATTTCACCTTCTTGGCCTTTATGATATTGTTTATGATAGGTATTTTTCTCTTGGAGCCATTTGCTATTTCACTTTTTACACTTAATGTAGGACTAGGTGCAGCACTTTTAGAATCTGTTGGGAAACTGCTGAAAGTTTTACTACGATAACCAGAAAATGTTTTTCGCGGATGAGATGAAAGATTGACACTTGAACATCGCATTAAATTTTGCTTTAACTGCGACACAAGATCCAAGGCATTTCTCTTGATTTTTTGTGAAGTTTCCTTTTCATTAAAGTTTGTCTGTTGCATAGGCTTGTCTTTTACTTGTGTGAAAACTGGTGTTTGACATGCGCTTAAAATCTTGTACTTAGAACCGTTAATGTGTACAACTTTGCTACTCGTTTTATTCATCTCTTGCAAATAATTGTCAATTTTATTGTCATAGTGACCATTTGAAAATGAATCAGAAAATCCATTTTTCTCACTTTCTTGATGATCATTTCTTACACCTTTAGTGCCATTTGTTAAATTATTTGTAATGTTTATAGAAATATTTCCACTTTTGTATGGCTGCATATCAGATTTACTAACAGAAGATCGTCTTTCAAATTTGGTTTCTGAATCACTTTTATCTTGTTTTTTCTGACAATTATTAATATGATTGGAAATTTTAACAGATGAATTTGAAGAAGCTCTACTCTTGTTTACAAGATGATTATTTGAAGGTACATCATCGTGGACCTTTTCAGTGACTTCAGATTTCCCAACAAGTTTTGAACTAATGGGACAATCCATTTCTGTGCCTACAGATTTTGACTGAACGTACAATGACTTTTCTCTATATTTCTGTTCTATTAATTTAGATTTGTTTACTGGTTTCCATCCATTTTCATCGTCCTTCACATTTTGACTCAGTTTTTCTTCTTCTAGTTTCGCTTTTGCCTTCATTATTTTGTTAGCCACCTTAGGTGTTGGTTGCCATAATTGTGCCAAAGCTTTCCTGCGATCTTCCCGATCAGCAACACATGGGGATTTCTTCTTTTCTGACTTCTGAGTAAAAACAACATTTGATTTTTCGGACATACTTCTTAAAACATCACTGAATATTCGTTTCGATTTTTGTTGTGGCTGGTCTTTTTCTAATTTCCTTTGTGTTTTCTTTCTAAAATTGGCAGTTCTGACCTTAATTACCTCATTTCCTACATCGGATGAATTAATTGTAACTTGTTCTGAAAGTGACTTTTTATCAGAGTCAGTCTTGTTATTATTAGAGGATTTCTTAAGATTACAGTCTGGCTGTATATCTCTTTTCTTAAAAAGAGAGTGATCTTTTTCGATATTATCAGATTTTAATTCTTTTCCTGTACCCTCAGACTGTTCGTTAAAATTAGAATCTTTAATATTGACATTATCATTTTTTAAATGTTCAGAAATATCATCAGCAGAAGAGTGCATACTTTTCTCCCTATCAGACTCTCCTCCAATTATATTTGACATGATATCAGTACAAGTAATATTGTCTACAGACTTCGAAGATAATTTTTGTAGATTTTGCAGCACATCACTATGACTAGAATTACCACGATCAAGCTCAAAATGACTATAAGATTCCCACATGACAATATGAATTTGCTTTGGATCAACATCTGGCTGCTTACCCTCAAACTTGCATACTGGGGACTTCAAGTCATCAAATTCCATCCATTTATTATCTGAAATATATGCAAAATAAAATATTAGTTACATATCTATAGCTTTTTGTTCATACAACCATTAAAAATAAGGGTGTGAGCTTATTGTTGAAAGCAAGGCTGCTTAAAGGCTCATGTCTGTTTTTTACTGCACTTAGTTGATTTATAGGTTGGCATTTACTAACCTTAAGATTGTAGCTATTTTTCATCTTTAAAGATAACAGGGACATGTCATCCAGTGCAAGGTATTTGTGTCTGGAAGACACATATATTGCCCTCATCTAAACACGTGTTTTTTTTATTTGTATGGATGGAAAACAAACCAACAGACAGACAAGGGTACAACAATATGCCCCCTTTGCCCTGTCTGTTTTTCTCTATTTTGCTCAGTAATTTTTTTTGTTTTGGTTGCACTTGTTTTGCCATGTTGACTGATAGTGGTATACGTTATTACTGGTGTACGAAAGTATATATTTTCAAAAGCAAGTAGCTCAAATAAAAGGCCAATACCGGAATTTTTCCAATAATCTATTGTGATCAGATGAGTTCAAAGTATTGACGTCTGAATGTTTCAATACAATTTCACTTTTAACAACAGACTAGTGTCTCATTACTATATTCCAATACAGTGAAACCTGTCTAAACAGAACCCCTTTTGGACTGCAGATTATGTTCAGTTTGAACAGGTGTTTGTTTTCACAGGTTCATAATTAATAGAAATCGATACAAAGGGTCTTAATTACATCATGTTTGGTTAAAACGTTTTTTTCGGTTTTGTCAAGTATAAGTTTCACTGTATTTGCTCAGTGTCAGCTATCATCTTGTAACATTTTTGTATCAAGTAAAATAAGCTCAATTGTAGTTTTTTTCTTTTTTGATTTTTTCACAATCTTCATTTTCATTTGGCAAAGAGTTAAGTTTGATTATTGTCAAATGGTTTTTGTCCATACAATTTTTATATACACTTCCATAGGACTGTTGCTAAAATTAATTATTTGCAAATAAATATACTACCTTTCACACGATGTACCCATGTAACAAAATGATCTGGGTCGTTTCTGTACTGTACAAAACCAGTCACATAATACTTCAAACCATGATGTGTAAACTGTAACTTCTTAAAATTATTGTGTGGTAGACCTTCAGAAAAATGCAGCATCAGTGCCTCTGGCAACCTACAAATATATAATGAAAGCTTATTGAATCTTATAGTATAAAATATGCTTAAACATACAATAAAGGCCAATACAACCTAATTCATTTCACAATTTGGGTTTATTTTTGATGAACTCTACTTCTAATTTTCTTGGTGATTATTTGATTAC
>MJUU01001125.1:117428-132077 GCA_002080025.1 Modiolus philippinarum
GGAAATCGATAGGGTTCTGTCTTCGGTGATAAGTAAGCATGTGACCAAGTTTGGTTTTGATCCTATGTAGTATACTCAAGTTATCATCCGGAACCCAAAATTTTATTGAAATTTTAGTCTATTTTTGGCAACTGTGACCTTGACCTTTGGGTTACAAACCTGGAAATCAATAGGGTTCTGTCTTGGGTGATAAGCAGGCATGTGACCAAGTTTGGTTTTGATCCTATGTAGTATACTCAAGTTATCATCTGGAAACCAAAATTTCATTGAAATTTTAGTCTATTTTTAGCAACAGTGACCTTAACCTTGGGAGTACCAACCTGGAAATCAATAGGGTTCTGTCTTGGGTGATAAGTAAGCATGTGACCAAGTTTGGTTTTGATCCCATGCAGGATACTCAAGTTATCATCCGGAAACCAAAAAGATGGACGTCCGGACGTACGTACGGACGTACGGATCAGGGTAAACCTTAATGCCCCCGACCGCCTAGCGGGGGCATAAAAAAACCAAAAATGCTACAAGTGTCAATCTGAGTGCCAATGAAAATGCTACACCAGATATTTATGTTTAAGAAATCAATCAATGTCGAGTTAAAGAATTTTTCTTTACATAATTACTTAGCCAAGTGTCTACTTAAAGTTCTGCATCCATGCATTTTTAGTCCACTCTTGAAAATTTTGCCACAGCTATCAGCATCAACATTTGATTAAGTTGTCAAAATCAGAATTCACAAATTGTGTGAACATTTAAATCACACCGACGAAAAATAAAGGAAACAAGAGAAGGGGCAGTCGGAAACGACAGCTAATCCCCTCGCCAGATTGTTGAATGTTTATCTAATATTAAAAGCACTCCACAATGTTGTACCATTCATGATCTGGCTTGTTACTTAAATCTGAGCCAGTCATGCAAGAAATGCAGTGACCTTACTTCAGTCAGGCCCCTCATACCCATAGCATATGCATCTACTGATGAAAGATTAATCTTCTACAAGTTGTGGTATCCCAGATCTGGACTCTTATAAAAACTTTAGCCTAAGTCACTCATGCATGAAATGTAGGTCAAAGTGACCTAATTTTTTTCTGAAGCTTCTTAACTTTACAAGACACATCTTCATACAAAATATTATTCCTCTAAGAGTATAAGTATCCCAGATCAGGACTCTTACAAAAACTTTAACCTAATTCACTCATGCATGAAATGTAGGTCAAAGTGACCTAATTTTTATCTGGAGCTTCGTAACTTTACAAGACGCATTTACATACAAAATATTATTCCTCTACGAGTTGTAGTATCTAAATAAAAATAGATTTCCCCTTATTATTATGTCGCCCCAGACGTAGTCAGGATGACATATTGTTTTTGGTCCGTTTCTTTGTTAAGTCACCCAAACAAAGTTTGGTAACTTATTGTGTTTACTCTGTTTCTTAATATTTTTCATTATTATTATTCTTCAATGAATTTTATGAACTTTTTCCAAACAATTTCTCAGAACTGGGTGGTCTAAACTTAATCAAACTTGGCACCGATGTGGACAACCACCTTAAGTTGTGCAAGAAGGTCTTTGAATTTCAAAATGACCACCATCATTGGTCACTTTGAACTTTGACTTCAAATTTTGTGATTGAATTTTTTCGAAAAAAATGTTTATTAGGTCATGACGGACCTTTGTTACATTTGGACCGAAACTCTATGATGAACCGTTCATGAGTTATGCCCCTTGAAAATTTCATCATATCTTTTGACATGTTTTTTCTCGAAAACGGTAAGAGATAGAAACCTGGAACCTTTTCCATTCAACTTAGGTGATATGTGTTACATTTAAAAATGCTAAGGTCAAAGGTCATTGGTCACTTTGAACTTTGACCCTAGACCTTGTCATTGAATTAACCCATAAACCGTAATACATAGCTGATAACATGTAATTGCAAAAATGTGTGCCTTGTTAACATCTACATTTGTTACATTGGGTCCAAAATTATTGGACCAACCGTTTTGGGCCTATGGACCAAAAACCGATTTTCATGTCCGATTTTGGGGTTTTTTGCTTATAGCTCAAATACCATTGATGAAGATACAAAAAGACATTCAACATACAAAATGTTCAGATAGACGGGACCTTCAAAATGAGGTCAAGGTCAAAGGTCAAGGTCACACCCCATAACTTTATTTCATATCAAAGTTCAATAAATAAAAATATTAAGCTTGGAATGTTTGTTTCATCGATGAATCAATAATAACAAGTGTGGATCGTATTGCAAGGCAATACAGGAGTCCCCTACCGGTGGAATAATTCAGTGATACCAGCAAAAATAGTTAAAGAAAAGTTTTCCTAGCCCAAGGCCCATAACTTCGTCAAAAATCAATGAGGGGGGGCGGCAGGAGGGGGTCTGATCCCGAAATCCCGAACTACAAAGAAACTTAAAGACTGATGAAATCCTGATTCCCGGTGAATAAATTTCCCGAAATCCCGGACTTAAATCACAAAAATCCCGAAATCCCGGGCTTAAAAACATCCAATCCCGACCAATCCCCCCCCCCCCCATCATCAATGGACCCAACCAATACTCAAACTTGATCTGTAACCCATAGTAGTTGATTAACAATGCAAATATCAGCTTAATATTTGAAACGGTTAAGAAAAAAAGTCTGGAAAACCTATATTTTACCAAAATTTTCTAAGTCAAAGGCCCATAACTCAGTCCAAAATCAATGGACCGGAACCAAACTCGAACTTGATCTGTAACCCATAGTGGTAGACTCACGTAGCAAATATTAGCTTCATATCTGAAATAGTTTAGAAAAAAAGTCCGGAAAACCTATATTTTGCCAAAATATTCTCTAAGTCAAAGGCCTATAACTCCGTCCAAAATCAACTGACCGGAACCAAACTCCAACTTGAACTGTAACCCATAGTGGTAGACTCACGTAGCAAATTTTAGCTTAATATCTGAAACGGTTTAGAAAAAAAGTCTGGAAAACCTATATTTTACTAAAATTTTCTAAGTCAAAGGCCCATAACTGCGTCCAAAATCAATTGACCGGAACCAAACTTGAACCTCATCTGTAACTCATTATGGTAGAATCACATACCAAATATTAGCTCAATATATGGAACGGTATTTTACCGAAATAGTCAAAAGTCCTAGTCGGCCATAACTCCGTCCAAACTCAGTAGACCGAAACCAAACACGAACTTCATCTGTAATTTATTAACTCAATATATGGAACGGTTTAGAAAAAAACTCCAGAAAACTGATATTTTACCGAAATAGTCAAAGTCCAAGTCCCATAACTCCGTCCAAAGTCAGTGGACCAGAACCAAACACGAACTTCATCTGTAACTCATGATGGTAGACTCACATACCAAATATTAGCTCAATATGTGGAACGGTTTAGAAAAAAAGTCCGGAAAACTTGAGAGTGACGGACTGACGGACTGACGAAGTGCAAACCTAAAGTCCCCTTCGGCAATGCCGGTAGGGGACTAAAAACATTATGAGGCAACTTTCTTTCTGACGCAATCCAGAAATATTTTGACCTGTGAATCAAAGCACTAATAGCTCTGAAAGACAAAAACATAATGAGCTTAAGTTACTAATTTTTACATGAGAAATAAAACAATAATTCAGAACACATTATTACAATCATTTGTGATAAATATACAACACAGCATTTTTTCAAAGAGCAATTGAGTATGGAATCTGGTTTGGGTGACTTGTGTTTGCATCGCAAACATATCATCACTCGTTATTATTACGCTTTCTCTCTTTCTTTCTTCCACCTCTTTTTGTCCAGCTGCCTGGACAGAAATAATTCATACTTGGTACAAAGTTGGAACACTATCTCACATGTATCTGGAGGGCAGAAATAATTCATACTTGGTACAAAGTTGGAACACTATCTGGAGGGGTGCATACAAGTAAAATTTTTTTCAAAGTGGCCGCCATTTACAAGATGGCTACCAAAATGCGAAAAATTCGAAATTCATCCAATTTAAACAAAAATTGAAATTTTCTCAATCATGCTTCAATGGAATTTATTCATATTTGGTACAAAGTTGGATCACTATCTGGAGGAGGGTATGCATGGAAATTTTTTTCAACCTGGCCGCCTTTTCCAAGATGGCCGCCAAAATACGTAAAAATTTAACTTTGTCCGATTTCAACGAAATCTGATTTCTAGGTAGATTTTGTTGCTGGGAACAAGCTGGAATCATCGAATTGGCTGTCAGGGGCGACATCAGCTATTGCTTGCAATTGCAAATCTAGTTTTTATTTCTTACTGTTTTTAGTTTGGCAATGTCAATTCTGAGAAAACACAAATGTACGATCACGCTTGCTGTTCCTGACAAAGATTTGAGCGGCCAATCAAAATGGTCACACTAATTATCAATGTCATGTATGTAAGCTACAAGTTTTCATTTCGGCGTGTAGAAAGATCAATCATCAGGTTATTCTAAATATGTAATTGCATTTTTACATAGCTGTTTATTCCATAATAAGTACTCACTATTGTATTTGAAGGGTGTGAAAATTTTACCCTAGCAATTTTTTATCCAAATGAAATGAAAACACATGTACAATGCCAGAACATTTTCGTGATCAGTGATGTTTTTGCTAGAAAATGGAAAACATGCTACTCGAGAAGTGGCACCAGGTCAATGAGAAGAGATGTTTGTTTGAACTTTGAATGGAGGCATAGCAGAGTCATTTCATATTTATGGCACTTGAAACTAATTTAAATTGAAGGAAAATAGTTCTGATTTCTTCCGGTAGATGTTTTTATATACGCACAGGCGACACCCAGCCAAAATTCCACTGCATCCAAATTGGAATCGCTCTCACGATTTTAAGGTTCATCATAACAAACGCAACAAGATGGCTACAATGTTGATGCGATTTTACACATTAGCAGAGCAAAGCTAAATAAAGGGCTATGCCGAGCGCAGCGTGACCGCAGCATGTTGAACACTGAAATTTGAACAAGTGTAATTCAAAATGAATGAGGACACTGTTAAGAGCTTGATACAGTAATTAAATGGACACAATAAAGAGCCTGACCCAGTAATTAGCTGAACACAAACTCAGGAAAATAAAAATTAGCAATTATGATTCCTTATATACATGTAGATCAGAAATGATAAGTGGTGTATCAAATTGGTCAACATATACTCCTTAAACTATACTATAAGAGGAATCCAAAGCAAACAACCTCATTAAATTTTTTAAAAAGTTCTACACATTTTGAAAAGTGCAATTTCAGCCCATTTGACCCTTTAGAGCTAAGAAATGGTAACAGCTACACAAAATCTTTTGACATATTAAAATAAAGGGCTACGCCGAGCACAGCATGATACTACCGCAGCATGTCGACCACTGAAATTTGGACGAGTGTAATTTAAAATTAAATATGGACATACTAAACAGCTTGACACAATAATTAGATGGACACAATAAGGAGATTGACCCAGTAATTAGCTGGACACAAACTTTAGGGTAAATAAAAATTAGCCCTTATGATTCCTCTTTGACCCCTTATAGCTCCAAAACAGTAGGAGCTACGCAAAATCCATTGACATACTACTGAAAGCTTATATCAAGAGGAATCCATAGAAAAAAATCCTTTCGAAATCCGATGAAAAATAAAAATTTAGGTAATCTGCAAATTTGCATTTTTGGCCCCTTTGACCCTTTATAGCTCGGTAACGGTTAGAGCTACGCTAAATCCGTTGGCATATTACTGAAAGCTTATATCAAGAGGAATCCAAAGAAAAAAATCCCATCGAAATCCAATGAAAAATAATTTTTTTTTAGGTAATCTGCAAATTTGCAGTTTTGGCCCCGTTCTGCCCCTCATAGCTCGGAAAGGAAACAAGTTAACAAAATCTAATAATTGAGCGCTACATTAATTTTTCATCAGGAATCCATTGAAAAAAACTGCATCAAAATCAGAACTGATTCCCCCTGTTAGGGCCCCATTTATCTCATGAACGGTACATGCGATGTGAAATCCGTTTTCCAAATTACTGATTGGAAATTTAATAAGGAGCACACTGAAAGAAACCCCATAAAAATCTGATAAATAATAAATATTCTACAACCTAATATATGAGAACACCCACGGGGGGCGCTACAATATCCAAAAGCAATCCCAGCCTTCCCTTTGTGCCAAGGAACATTGTCTTAAAATTTCATAAAGATTAGTCAACCAGAACTTATGTTATCGCACGGAAACGAAGTGTCTACAGACGCCGCCGCCACCCTGCCACCAGTATCATACCAATATACGACCTCAAATTTTTTTTGCGGTCGTATAAAAAGCTTTAGAGGACACCACAACTAAACAAAACAAGAACAGAATTCCTGGGTCCCCTGTTGCTCATGCAATATACTATTCTCTATCAAGGCAAAGTGTCAAATGTGACCCTGTGAGATTACAACCTATTTCCCAGAATGCATCAGAATGCAACGGACGAAAAATACGAAGCAAAAAAAACAAAAAACAAAAAAAAAACTTCTTGCCGACCTACAGATCCTATTTTCAAATACCTTGTAACCGGAAACACACACATATTTTTTTTTGGCCTTACCACAACAAAAAAGAATGAGTTATTGGACAAATTTCTTCGTCCAGACAACTGTAAATTGAATTCGCGTCAATGACGTGATCTTGGATCTTTGTATTAACGGGTTTGGTAGGGCTTTGGACACTAAACTGCACACTATTCAGAAGTCCCTTCTGAAGGGCTTGATTCCCATCATAAACGTTGTGCACAACTTTCTGGAGAATCCTGAAGGTTTGTCTAAAGACAGTTAAGTTAAACAGGAGTCAATTGTGACTCTTCTTGATGGATTTTGATGTTATCCTCTACCAGCTACCTGTCAATCTACCGTAGGATGAATATTAAACAGTTTTTAAATGAACAATACTCTTCGTTATGTTCAAAACAGACGCCGCTAACTGATATGTTATTTGGAGACAATGTGTGTGACAAGATTGACAGCTTAACTAAAGAGCAAAAAGTGGCAGCCCTGGTGAGCTCTGAGAACTTCCCCACTGGATTTACCAGCAGAGGTAGAGGTGGAGGTGGAGGAAGGTACAAACGTAGAGGAGGCTTTAGAGCTAAACTAGCAGCTAGAGGCTGTCCTTTTTTAGGAGGAAGAAAGTATTCCAACCAGCTTCGCAGACATGCAAACTCGGGCAATCGGAAAGACAAGTCAAAGAAAGATATGTAGAGGTCAGTCATTTACAAATGATGTAAATATTCTTGACATTGTCAAAGGTTACCATATAGAATTTTCTAAATTGCCAGTGCAGCTCAATGCTAGAGAAACTAGAATTTGTAAATATGAAGGTGATATTTTGGATATGGAAATTTTGAATTTATTGAATAAAGGAGTTATAGAATATGCTTCTCATTCATAATGAATTTATTTCTACAGTGTTTTTGAGACCTTTAAAGAATGGAGGTCATAGAATGATTTTAAATTTAAGTGATTTAAATTTTTATCTGTGGAATACAACCATTTTAAAATGGAAAGACTTGATACTGCATGTCGGTTAATGACTAAAGGTTGTTTTATGGCCTCGATAGATTTATCTGATGCTTATTACACTGTTAATATTTGTGAAAGTGATAGAAAATATTTGAGGTTTTAATGGAGAGGACAATTGTACCAATATACAGCTTGCCCTATGGTATTGTCTTCTGCTCCTAGAATGTTTACTAAATTAATGAAACCCGTTTATCAGTTTTTGCGATCTAAGGGTTTTTTGTCGGTGGCTTATATAAAAGACTGTTATTTGCAAGGCATGAGTTATGAAGAATGTCTTAAAAATGTTGAAGTATCACACAAACTGTTTTCGGATTTAGGATTTCTAGTTATTAAAGAAAATGTTGAATAAAAGGATATGGAGTAAATGCACATGAGACAAAGTCTCTACAAATACATGGTAAAAAGTCTGTATTTATACCTCAGCATGAATTAGAATTCTTAGGATTTTTATTGAATTCTTTGACTATGACAGTTTCACTCACCCCTAGGAAGATTAGCAATTTTTTGGAGGTTGAAAAAGAATTTAAATTTGGAAAAAAATATGCTATTAGATTTGTTTCTAAATTGATAGGCATGTTGATCGCCTACAGTGTTGAGATTCCTCTGGGCATGCTTTACACCAGGGTTTTGGAACGTAATAAAGCTGATGCGTTAAAGGCAAACTCTTGGAATTTTGATAGTTTTATGACTTTATCAGATACCGCTTACAAGGATATTTTTGGTGGAAATGTAATTTATATAAGTCGTCATCAGTGAGTAGAGATCCCCCCTACTGTTACATTAACTACCAATGCTTCCCTTGTTGGATGGGGTGCAGAGTTTCAGGGACACTCTACAGGTGGTAACTGGTCACTGTCGGAATTTAAAACTATTAACATTAACTTTCTTGAATTACAAGCCATCTTTCTAAGGTTATGTAGTTTTTTAGACCAGCTTTCTGATAAGCATGTGAAGATTTTTTCTGATAATTCAACAGCAGTGGTTTATATTAATAATTTTGGAGGTACTAAATCAATGTTGTGTAACTTTAAAGCAAGACAAATTTGGGAGCTTGCTGTTAGTAAAGGTATATGGTTAACAGCTGTGCATTTGCCGGGTGTAGACAATGTTATAGATGATAGAGATAGAATTATTAGAGACGAAATGGAATGGAGTATTAATTCTGTTATTTTCAACAAAATTCTTAATTTAGGAGTTAACGTAAACATTGACCTTTTTGCATCTCGATTGAATTTTAAGTTGGATAAATTTGTCAGCTGGAAAGCAGATCCATTAGCTTGGGCTGTGGATGCATTTACATTGACTTGGACTAATATGATTTTCTATGCCTTTCCTCCTTTTAGCATTATATGATTACAGACAAAGTGTGTCAAAAAATTTTGGTGGACAGAGCAGAAGGAATATTGATTGTTCCATCTTGGCCAACTCAGAACTGGTACCCATTAATTTTGAAACTTTGTTTGGCACCTCCTCATTTGATAAAACCAGGGAAAAATGTTTTGATTCTGAAGAACAAGCCGGGAACAGTTCATCCGTTATACAAAAAACTTCATCTACTAGTATGTCATGTATCAGGACACCACTTCAACAACATAACTTATCAGAGAAATCAATTTCTGTTATTATGAATTCTTGGAGAGACTCTACTTCTAAACAATACAGTACTTATTTACATTATTGGCAAGATTTTGCTGTGCATACTGATATTGACAATTTCATGTTTGGAACCCAGATATTTCACATATTCTTGATTTTTTTGTGACACTCCTAGATAAAGGGTGTGGTTACAGTGCCATTAACACTGCTCGTTCCGCTTTGTCTACCATAATTTCTGTAAATAATTTGCCTGTTGGCAAGCATAGTTTAGTTAAAAGATTTTTACGAGGCGTTTTTAATATTAAACCATCTTTACCTAGATATGTACATACTTGGGATGTAAACATTGTTTTGAAATTTTTGAAAAATATGAACTCTTTTGAAGACATTTCACTTAGAGATCTTACTTATAAATTAGTGACTTTGATGGCTTTATGTACTGGACAAAGATGTCAAACTTTGAGTGTCTTAAAATTATCTGATATGAATTATATTAATGGAACTGTTTATTTCAATATATCAGATTTGTTAAAGCATTCTAGATCGGGAGTTCACTTGAAACCTTTAGAACTTAAACCTTTTCCTGATGATGAGAATTTATGTGTAGTTAAAGCGTTGGAAGTGTACATACATAGAACTGCTATTTTTAGGGATGTTACAGACAATTTATTTTTGACTTTCATTAAACCGCACGGGAAAGCTTCTAAAGATACTATTTCTAGATGGATTAAGACAGTTATGTCTTTAGCTGGAATTGACATTTCTGTGTTTAAAGCACATAGTACTACATCTGCAGCTTGTGATTTAGGAGTACCCATTTCAGACATTAAGAATCTAACACCAGGGGAAGTGCAAGACAGGAGAATCTCAGACACCCAAGGGTAAGATTTCCAGTCTCGGACGAAGCTTGCTGAGTCCGAGATGATTGAAATCTTACCCGAGGGTGTCTGAGATTCTCCTGTCTCACACTTCCACTGGTGTTTGATTTTATTTCTCACTGTATTTACCCTACAATATACTAAAATCCACATAAAAATATCGCCCCCTTTTCGTCTGTTTACACAAGGAGTTATGTCCCTTTTTGCAATGTCATAAAATCAGGAATGTATACCCGAGCGCGCCATATTATAAAAGACGATTTTTATCGTATTCTCCTGTGAAATTTTACTTCAAATGATATAACATTTTCATAATACGTAGATTAGATACTCTTATGATCACTAATGAGGACAGATGTAGACTATAAGACCCTAATGTGCAAACACGATATTTGCCGGTAAACTGCACGTGATTTTTTTGTCTTGCACTAGTGTAAGACAAGGAAATCTCACACCNNCTAAAAATAGGAACTGCTGCGTCTCAAAAGTGAGAAATTCTGGACACAGCAGGATGGTCTTCAGATTGCACTTTTGCGAAGCACTATAACAACACTATTGCAACACCACAGAACATGGGGGATGCTATTTTATCTGCAAGCATTTAAGGTACGTGTAGATTTTATTTATTTGCTCCTGAACTTTATTTTGTGTAGTGGGTTAAGCTTTCAAAATCTCACAGGGTCACATTTGACACTTTGCCTTGATAGAGAATTAATAAATTAAACGAGACTTACCTGTAAGTTGAAGTTTAATTATGGTTCTCTGAAAGGCAAAGTGTCATTAAATGTGACCAAGTGCCCTCCAATCCCACCCTTTTTTAGCTTGGTGGTGTTTGGTTTAACCCATTGCACAATTATTTAAAGTCTGATGCATTCTGGGAATTAGGTTGTGATCTCACTTGGTCACATTTAATGACACTTTGCCTTTCAGAGAACCATAATTTAACTTCAACTTACAGGTAAGTCTCGTTTAATTTATTAAGTATACTGTATATGAAATTGCAATATTTTCAAACATTCAGGGCAGTTCCAAAATTAAATATGGGGGATACAAAAAGGATCGACCACGGCAGATGTTCCAACTTGACCAAGGTATTAGTGCTATTAACATTTGGTATAAATTTCATGAAAATCTGTCGAAATTTGTTGCCATGAGAGCGCTTACAAGATCAATTTTTGGATAAAACGGTGTTGCTATTTTGGTCAAAGTCCAATAACTCCGGCAAAAAGTCTCGACCGAAACTGATCTTCGAACTGGACCAAGGTATTAGTAGAAAAAACATTTGGTATAAATTTCATGAAAATCCGTTAAAATTTGTAGGCATGAGAGCCCTTACAAGGTAAATTTTTGGATAAAACAGAGTCATTATTTCGACAAAGTCCCATAACTCCGTCAAAAAGTATCGAACTCGACCAAGGTATTAAAACGGTGTTGTTAGTCCAATAACTCCGTCAAAAAGTCTTTACAGAACTGATCAGTATTTTGTTATTTTTTAAAATAAGGGCTTATAATGCGCTCTCATGCCTGCAGATTATAATGGATTTTCATGAAATTTATACCAAATGTTCAAACTCGACCAAGGTATTAGTGGTATAAACATTTGGTATAAATTTCATGAGAATCCGTTCAAATTTGTAGGCATGAGAGTGCTTACAAGGTCAATTTTTGGATAAAACAGAGTCGTTATCTTTTGTCAAAGTCCCATAACTCCGTCAACAAGTATCGAAAGCGGTAGATTTTCAAACTTTACCAAGGTTTTAGTAGTATAAACATTTGGTATAAATTTCATGAGAATCCGTCAAAATTGGTAACCATGAGAGCGCTTACAAGGTCAATTTTTGCTAAAACCATGTCGTTATTTTGGTCAAAGTCCAGTAAACTCCGTCAAAAAGTATCGACCAAGGCTGATTTTCAAACTTGACCAAGGTATTAATGGTATAAAAATTTGGTATAAATTTCATGAGAACCCGTCAAAATTTGTAGCCATGAGAGCGCTTACAAGGTCATTTTTTGGATAAAACAGAGTCAAGATTTCGGCCAAAGTCCCATAACTCCGTCAAAGCATTGACCAAGGCTGATTTTCGAACTTGACCAAGGTATTAGTGATAAACATTTGGTATAAATTTCATGAACATCCGTTTTAATCTGCAGGCATGAGAGCGCTTACAAGAAAGAGTGACGGACAGACGCCCGACATTTCTATGTCCCCGCTCCGCATTAGGACAGGGGACAATAAATCTAGTGAAATCTGATGAGAAGTAAAGATTTCAATTATTTCGAAAAATTGCAATTTTGGCCCCTTTGACCCCTTGTAGCTCAGTAACAGTAAGAGCTACTCAAAATCTATTGGCATAATCCTTTAAAAACGGTAAGTTTTACACATTTTGAAAAGTGCAATTTCAGCCCATTTGATCCCTTAGAGCTAAGAAATGGTAACAGCTAAACAAAATCTTTTGACATATTACAAAAAGCTTTAGAGGACACCAAAACAAAACAAAAAAAATCTGGTGAAATCTGATGAAATGTAAAGATTTCACTTATTTAAAAAAATTGCAATTTTGGCCCCTTTGACCTCTTGTAGCTCACAAACAGTAAGAGCTACTCAAAATCTATTCGCATAATACTGAAAGCTTATATCAAGAGGAATCAAAAAAAAAAAAATCCCACTGAAATCCGATGAAAAATAAAGATTTTTCATATTTAGAAAAGAATAATTGCAATATCGGCCCTTTTGACCCCTTGTATCTCGGAAAAGGTAGAGCTATGCCAAATCAATTGACATTTCTTTGAAAGCTTAAATCAAGAGGAATCCAAGGAAAAAAAACCATCGAAATAATCAGCGCAATTTTGGCCCCATTCGGCCCCTCATAGCTGGGAAAGGAAACAAGTTACCAAAAGTCTATTAGTAGATCGCTATCTTAATTTTTCATAAGGAATCTTTTGAAAAAAAAAACTGCATCAAAATTGGACTTAAAATAAAATCAAAGCTCTATAAGAGCTGAAAGTGTTCGTATGTGTTGAAGTTTAAGGTGTCTTAGTGGTATTATTCTGCCATTTTCGTTTAATACTTGTTCATTTAGGTTTATTTGTATTTACTTATAGGACACATGAGTAGATTTTTAGGTATTTTTTGTAATTATTAACATGATTAACAAGGACCCGATTGGAAATAAGTCCTTTTGACCTTATTGGTTATCCTATGTGTTCAATATTACAATATATATACCGGTATTCATTGCTTAACATTGTTTTATGTGTACATGATATGACTGTATGCACTTGCCTGAATAAATATTATTATTATTATCATATTGATATCACTATAAAGAAATTATCTTCATGGGGGTTTTCATGCGCGACCTTCCTTTTCAGTCGTGTGAGATTTCGAGGCGTTTTGCGCTAAGTTGTTTTGTCTAATACTTGATGCTCTTTTTTATCAAATACAATCATCTAGGTGTTATAGAGGACTTTACTTTTTATTGAGGGAGGCAAGACATTCCTCTTTTATTGTGTTTTGGGCATTTCAGCTCGTTCTTAAATATTTTTGGTCAAATAAATCAGTTGTGAACTGTTTTTGGACCATTTGGTGTTTTATGATCTGACTGTAAAGTTTTAACTGTAAAGGGAAACAAAAAGCAGTGCTTGCTGTTCATCATTATGTTTCTGTTATTTGAATTTACAGTTGACTATTTTGGGGGAAATTAAAAGATTGTAAGTATGTTAATGAAACCACCCTCTCTCTACTTTATTAGTTGCCTGATGTACATTTACTGCATTTCTCCTTTTATTCCATTCTTCTATAAATAAAGCAAGCATTACATTTTTTAAATATTTTTTGCCTTTTCTGATTCAGTCAAAAGAGTGGTGTTCTGGGATTTTGAGTGACCTTTCGTGCATGTTAACGTCATTAAGGCTACTCAGATCAACTATGCAAACTCTGCAGAACGTGGAACTTGCAACGACCTAGTCACTCGCATAGCCATCATGTGGTGCTTGCAGCTCGTTGTATCAGGGATTGTGAACCCTGATTCTTAACTCAAGAACTGTTCACTATAATTGCCGGTTGTCCATCCAATTACATAACTTTATTTACGTCGCCGAAGCCTTAAAATCAACAATAAACTGTGGACACAGGATTTGTCTCGCCCGCCCCTTGCATCGCTTTATTTTGCACATTAATCTACTGTTGCAGTTATAAAAATAAAATATAATTCTTCAACTTAGTTTACTTAGTGACTGGGACTACTGGTATAGGCTGTACAAATTGCTTGCTAAAAACTTAGTGATCGTTCATGTGTGACTAAGGGACCAGGGCCACCATCTAGACATGGAATCGGTATGTACTCCCCAAGATGCAGCTGCATGTCAATTATCAAGTGCCTAGGACTACTGGTATAGGCTGTACAAACTGCCTGCTAAAACTTAAAGTGATCGTTCATGCATGACTAAGGGGCCAGGACCACCATCTGGGCCTGGAATTGGCATGTACTCCCATAGACGCAACTGCATATCAAATATCAAGTGCCTAGGACTACTGGTATAGGCTGTACAAACTGCTTGAGAAAAACTTAATGTGATCGTTCATGCATGACTAAGGGGCCAGGGCCACCATCCGT
>MJUU01001125.1:136620-154599 GCA_002080025.1 Modiolus philippinarum
GACATGTACTAACCAAGACCAAGCTATATACCAAATATCATTGACTTCTAGCTTCTAGTTATTGAGAAATGGACTTAAGCAAAAAAACTTAACCTGGTCACTGGACCGCGAAATATAGGTCAAGGTCACATGATTTTGGGTCCGACAGATAGGGTTCGCTGTAAGCTACATATGGACCAAATATAAAGTTCCTACATCAATGCCTTCTGTATTAAAACTTGAGTTTACGCCGCCGTCGCCGTCATACTTTGCACGCCTATGTCTCGCTTTCGCGACTTTCGTCGCGGGCGAGACAAAAACTTGCCTGACAAAAGCGGTGCATTTTTTTCCATTTGTCGAGACATCCAAAATAAAACTGTCTTGCAAGATCTGTTTGAAATATTCCCTTAAGTATTGTTATCATTACCTTTGTCATTGGTGATTTACATGCCGAACTGTTTAACTGTCTTTGTTTATTTTTGGCTTTTTGTAAACATGGAGAAAAAATGCACAGAAAAAACTAAACATATTTTTGAAATTATTTTTTCAAAACTGAATACATAAAATTACATATCTATGCAGTGCCTACCTTAATATGTTGTAAAGTTTTATAGTTTTGGCTGTACTCATGTGAAATCTACCCTGTAAATAGGGGATCCCTTCAAAACGAAACACAACGAAACGAAACAAAATCCTTAAACTAAGACACGAAGACTGAAATAGATTTTAAGAAAGTTCTAATATATATAATATGTGGCGTTTGAGTATTTCTTTTTTCAACTGGTGTCCCTAAAGGTTACTCCAGGTTACGCCAATAACACGGCCGCGAGATGCTATTCTTGTTCATGATTGTTTTTTTTTTTTTTAAATGTTCTCATCTACAATGTATTTTATCGGTGCACCGCTCCAAGGCTACAGAGGACCTTGGTTATGGTCCGAGTTTGTCCATCTGTCTGCAATTGTGACCGTATCTCCTCTGAAACTACTTGGTGGATTTTGTTTAAATTTTAATGGATTTGGTACTTATGATATGATGTTGATCATGTTATACTGCCATTTTCTATTATCGATTTTAAAAGTAGTGGGACTTTGTTCATTTTTCATTACCATATATTATATGCATAGCAATACTGTGAGCGCCTCTTCTCACTCAGAAACTACAGGTCGAATTTTGCTCAAAATTTATATTGATTGTTAATTATGATAAGAAGTTGAACATATTATGCCGCCATTTCTTTTATCGATTTTTACAAGAGTTGTTATTTTTCATATCAATGCATTATATATATGCACAGCAATATTCTCTTTATCAGCATAACCTCATAACTACAAGTTAACCAATCAGATTGCTAAGCTAATATTTACTCGTGGGAATCATGAGGTGATGCTTACCAAACACCTCAGGCTTTTTCATAGACTCTATGTGGAGCTAATACAAATTTTCAACATTTATTTCTGCTGCCACTATTGCCAAAATTATTATTTAAATAGTTTTTGCCTGCCATATTGAAAATATCATATCGGATGTTCTAGGTCATACTGAAAGGGATTTTTAAATCATTAAACAATTAATTTTGCATTACTGTAATGTAAAAACCTGAGGAGTTTGGTAAATTTCACCTCAGGGGAAAATGAAGTGCCAGGATATTAGATAAATAGAATTGTTCGTGCCTCTAAAACTACTGGGCACATTTTGTTAAATTTTACGTATACATAATTCTTATAAGAAATTTAGCATATAATATTGCCATACTCTTTTACTTTTTTTCTGCAAGATTGTGGTACTGTTATTTTTTCATAACTGTGTATTATATGCATACAGACATTGTGGACACAAGTCCTCTGAAACTGAAGATACATTTCAAATTTCACCAATTTTAAAAACTATTGTTTCCCAGTTATGACCTAGAGGGCAACACATGGGCTCCCCTGTTTATCTCCGGAGACAGGGGCGCTTGGGGCATTTGCATTTGTTTAACTTTCCAGTTTCATGGATTTATACTTTACAACTGTGATTTTGTTGTTTTTAATTGCAGTTTATGGTAAATTATGCATACCTTGTTGACACAAATCCTCTGTAAGTACTGTTCTTGTTATATGGGATTGCTACTTATGAGATGAAATCAAAGTTGTGTTTAATGTTTTTTAAATGAGCTAGTGGAAGTTGTTGTCTGGTTTCCGCCTGACCTTGTGGTCTCAACTCTATGAACCTTGAGCTAGTCTTTTAAATAAAAATTCACAAAGTTCCAGCTTGTACATTCAGGGGAAGCACTAAAACAAGTAATCATTCAGTCACCTTTAGCAGTGACTAAATATTAATAAATAGGGTTGTCTCTCTTGATTTTCCCTCTGAATCACCTATGCAAGTGATGAGGTAAGCATTTGGGTTTTCTAGTGGCTTGACAGAGTTTTCATGTTTTAAAGATGGACACTGATTAAATATAGAATATAGATGGTCAGTAAATTTTGTATGGGGATTTGCGTTCCGCTTACCCCACATAAACTTAGCTGACCGCGATCACCTCATATAAAATTTACCGACCATGTATATTCTATATTAGGCCCATAACTGCCTCTGTAACTAATATTATGTGCTCAAGAACTTGTGTGTACACATATTTAACATTCACTGCCGGCACTAAAGGGGCTACGTATAACCCTGTCCTGTACTTTGTTAATTTTGTGTTATTTACAGAAATATGTTGATCAACCATATCTGGGGGGTACATTATCATCCTGTCGGGGTTATTCCTTTAAATTTGTTTCTTTGCTAGACCACTATTGTAATGAGATTTGTCAAGAACGATGTTAGACAAGACATCTACAATATTTAATTTGAAAAGGTTAAGGAAAAATGCTTATCACAGTGGTCTAGACCTTAAAACTGCCTGGAATATATAAGAGACTTACTCAAAAGCAATCAGGTTAAGAATTATTTGCGTAACCTGGAGTAACGTTTAGGAACACCAGTGGTAAAAGAAATACTCAAATATAGCAGTACATCATGGTATATTAGAACTATCTTTAAAGCCATTTCAGTCTTCGTTTCTTAGTTGAGAAAGTGAAATGTTACGTCAAAAGTGGAATACAGGTAAAATAAATTTGATGTTTATAGTTTAGAGTAATAGTTTATAGGTAAAATATATATTTGATGTTCATTGTTTAGAGAATTGAGCCCAATAGTTGAAGAAATCTCCAAATGGGTACGGTGCCTGTATTCCACTTTTGACGTAACATTTCACTTTATCAGCTATTTTTGTTTCTCTTCCACGACCCCTTGAAGACATTAATGTCGATGATCATGGCCAATCCCTACCTCTGTCTGCTTGTTTTTTAATCTTTTATATTTTGACATGTGTATATACTTTTTGTTTTACCTTTTATCGCAGTTCGACAAGAAGTTTAACTTGTTTGTTTAAATTTCTATGTATGTCACTTCCATGTGAACTGTTAACTTCGTCTGCTTTGATGTACTGTTTGCCCTCAACTCAGCAATTTCTGGTAAGTATCCATTTCCATCAACTTAATATTATAACACAAAATGTTGTGATTTACCTTTACCCAATGGGGGACCTACTATCCAGACAACGTAATCATGGTAATATGTTCCAATGTTTACATTTGTCCGATTAATATTCATAAGCTGCCATTACGATTGGAAGGCGGTGTTTCTTACAAAATGTTTTGATTTTTTTTTTCCTGCGCATGGGCGGATTTACCGGACAAGGTCAAGCAACTTGTAAACACAAGAAAGCCACATGTTTCGTTAATTTGCATGCTTGAAGGTATTGTTTTTCGTTGATATCAGTTCATTTGCATGCAGTTCAATATTTGGTTTATACTTTAATTAAAAAACATATTGCAATTAACCTAGATATAGTAGCAATTTCAAAGCTTAGGTGGGCTGATTTACCTGACAGCATCGTAATTCTGTCTACAGTCTAGTTACACCCTAGACCGAATTATCTGTCGTTTAAAAGAAAATAGTTCCGATTTCTTCCGGTAGGTATTTTTATACACGCACAGGAGACAACCAGCCCATATACGTGGATTGCACATCTTTTCCATTCCGGATTTGACTCTTCATTTTGACAAGGTCATCTGGGGTCAATCGGAGGAAAAATGACGTAATCCAACGTTGGAGCAAGGGACAGATATTTTCTACCAACGAATCTTACGTTGTTATTCAACATATAGGTAAAAAATCGTTTTCAATACGGCGTTTTCGAGATACAGATCTACTACGGGACAACATACTTATCTTAGCACTTTGTCACGTGATAATAGTGACGTTGCGGTGCTTGACGTCTTCCGCTTCGTACTTGCTGTAAATAACGATATCTTATTTGACAAGTTCCACTTACAGAATGTTGTAAACAGTGGTTAAATTTTCATTCTATTTTATTGCAAAGCTTGAAGTCAAGAACCGCGGTAACACGACTGCATTGTCTGCAGAATAACACAAGATTTTTATGTTTGGAAGTGAACTTAAATTTTGTCTCATTTGAGTCGCTTTTACTTGAACAAATGTCTTTAAAAACGTTCAAATAAAAATCACGTCATTTAAACAAATACTCATCTTCACAGGGAAAGTAAAATTCCCTTAATTTACAAATTAGATAGCATTTCTGTGACGAATTTACAAAGTGTGTGTTGGAAATGCAATCAACCGGAAATGTATGTGAACCTGAAAATGCCGGGAACGTCATAAAAGATGTTACGACATTCTGGGAATGAAAGGATCTCGAAAACGTCGTATTGACAAAGAAATCCACGAGGAATATTTCCAACTCACAAAAAACGAAACTTGAATGGAAATGAAGAAATTACTACCTTCGTCTATCAGCGTGTTGGAACCAGTTTTGTACCAGATTACTCCTTGTTTGGCTAAAATAATGAGCTATCCCGTAAATGCGCAATCGGTCATGTCAGTGTATTCCACCGCATCCAAAATGGAAGCAATCTCACAATTTTAAATAAGAGATCGTTCTGTCTTCACAAAGCAAAATAAAAATAAGAAATAAAAATAAAATGTCAGATCAGTAAAAGATAAACATAGGATGATAAAAGGAGCTTTGTAAACGACAGATTATTCGGTCTAGCAAGGTCTCATTATAATGTGGTATTTGTAGTTTTGTTCAGGTAACTTTGCAAGATAACATTTAAATTGTATAATTCTTCACAAATGGAAACTTTTTTCTTCAACGCAATGTCTTAAGGTACTAATGTAAGCTTGAGACGAGCTGCTCAACAAAATTGAGCGACCTGGCCTGGACGGAAGATCGATAAATCGCCCGTTTTCACCACGACAGCAGATTTCTTCAATAACTGTACCATATCAATTGCATTTCGTATAAACCATTAATGTTTCTTTAAACACCTCAACAACCATCTGTTCCTGACAAGCTTCCATGTGTATTAGAGTCTTTGTACCGCCAATACACATTTTCCACGCACATGTTGGCGGCCATTTGCAATCGTACAGCCTACATCGCAAAGGATTGTGGGAATCGTTCCGGTGTTGTTTGTTTGTTTTGTAAGTATATTCCTCCTGTATACAGAAGCACCGTCATATAACGTAATATAAAACGGAAGGAGGAACATTTAACAAATATGCACCAGGCATGTTAATGTGAGCATTGCCTTCCCCGATTCCCTAGCCTAACGCAGGTTGACTTACCTGGAAGAGTCCTGAGGTAGTGGAATTGTGAGGACATACGTACCAATCACTGCCATCCTAGGGTCTAAAACTATGTACAGAGTGCAAAAAAAAAATAAAAATAAATACAAAGAACTCTCCGGAAGGCAGGACGGGAGTCGGTTAGGACAATCTGCTCTATCCAAACCGATGCCGTTAAATGCTCAGTTGAATTAAAGGTGGAGGAAAGCGGAAAATCAACAAAATGATCTCCGAAAGAAACCACTGAACTGTCAGAGGAACATCTAGAACCCACAGACATCACGTAAATGAGAGGTCTGTTCGACATGCCATAGAATTCAATATGAACCAATATGGCAGCCGGCTGATAGTCCCACGTTTCCTATCTTCGTGGCGTTACACGACCTGAAATCCAAACAGATGCAAATTAATCCTGTGTTAAAATCCAAGAATTTGACAGATAAACATTAAAAAGTTTGCGTCCAAATCATTTAAACACACAAAATTTGGAGAGTCGAAAAAAAAACGTGTGGCCCCTGCACGAAGATATATTCCTCCAGTACTAGGAAAACCAGGGACGTAAATGTTCTTGGGGAAACAGAATTTTTAGAAATTTTCTTGTTGATAAGTGGAAAAACTATATTTGAAATTAAAGGATTTTCCACGACTATCTGGGACTTATTTAATTTTGAATGTAATCAAGAGATTTTCTGGTTGGTTAAAAAAAATAAAGGTTTATTTGCAATAAACCAAATGACGTTGTATACACGACGTCACAAAACAATTCCAATTTTTTTTTGAGTAATTAAACAGCAGTATATTAAATTAAAAGGAATGGTTATAAATTATTTGGGGTTTATTGACCCATAAACTCAACTTAAATAAGAAGATTAGTGATGTCATAAAATCTAATTTACATTTGCAAATTAGCATTTTTGGATTAATAAAAATTAAGATTTTCATATTTTTCCTAATGATTTACTTTATATAAATTTCTTTCAAAAATTTTTTATGCGATTTTTTTAGAGTCAAAATTGCCGAATTCTTTATACTTACAAAAAAAAAGCCAATTACATATATAGGTATTGAAAATAAATTTATTTAAAAAAAATAATAAAAGTTTAAAGGCCAAAAGCCAAGTAGCAGGTTGTCATGCTTCATTTAAGACCAACCATTATAGTGATACACGTGTTAGAATACCCGAGGTTTAACTGCAAATGACAGAAGATTTTCTGAAATTTGCAGTTTACTTACCTAGAAATCAGCTTTCCTCCTCATTTCATTTATGGCAGATTTCCCAGACGATTAACATATTTTATTTGCAATTCTTCAATGAACATACCAATATTCCTCTATTATCGCTAATTTGTATGAGTTTCCTTTGATCTCAAGAAGCAAATATTTTTCAGTATTTGCCACTGCCCGCGAATACGAAAAAATATTGGCAAAAACTATGTTAGGCCACGCCTACTTTGTCAATCAGAAACGCCTACTTTGTCAATCAGAATCAATGAAACAATGAAATATACATCTTACAGAGACTCTTACCGGATCGTACAAATTCTTTTACTAATCAATACTAGTCAATTTCACGATTTGTTGAAAATTAACATTCATTTTCAAAATTTGTTCTATTAAATGATTTAGTTAATTACCGATAAAAAGAATAATAGAAGTTTTGTTTTTGATACAAGAAATATTGGCTCCAATAATGGACTCGCCCACAAGGGGCTCGTCCATTATTGTTCGCCAATATTTCTTGTATCAAAAACAAAACTTCCATTATTCTATATGTAACACCTATAAAACTCCTTCTAAACTCCTGTCTTTTGTCTGCTCGTCAAGACAATCAAGCTGCAATAGAATTGTATACCAATTTGTACTGCCTGACGGGGTTTACCTTGATACTACAGAGATGACAAATTGGTATACAATACAATTCTATAGAAGCTTGATTGTCTTGACGAGCAGACAAAAGACAGGAGTTTAGAAGGAGTTTTATAGGTGTTACTACAGGAATATTGGTATGTTCATTGAAGAATTGCAAATAAAATACGTTAATCATCCAGGAAATCCACCATAACTAACTGGGAGGTGTTTAACATCCTTGACTATTTTAACTTTGTAGGTCTGGCACTGTTTAAAAAAAGCATCTACTGAATTCAAAATAACTGGAATGATTTATGAGAAAAGTATAATTCATAGTTCAATATTGCAGGTCTTTGATAGAATGAAACAAAAAAAAAAACAACAAAACATTACAAATAGTTTATATCCAGGCATCCGATACATTATTTGATATACAATTACACAATAAAGTGAAGATTTAATTCACCAATTATAATAATCTTTTTAAAAATCCCCAAAACACAGATTTTGGGAATGGAGCTAATTAATGCTGCAATATGTTCTGCTTTGTGATCTCCCTTCCAAAAAGAGTGACTTTCAAATTTTATTTAAAAAAAGTGATTGTCTTGAAATTTTAATTTTAATAAAATGGTTAAAAAAAATCATATCACAGTCATTTTTGTAATAAATGTGATAATAATTATTATTTTATCCAAATTGTTGTAAAAGTTATAGATTCCTTTAATAGTTCCAGTTTTTATAAATTCATCAAAACTATTGTAACTGAAGAATTTGATAAACCGAGAAGAATTTCTTCAGGTAAGAAAATTTTTCATTCCAATATTTTTGAGGTTTGCAGAAAATCTAGGTAAGTAAACTTCAATTGACAAAACTCCTCTGTCAATTGCAGTTACACATCGGGTACTTTAAGACGTGTATCGCTATAATAAATACTGGGAAACTTTACATGATCAATGGACTTTAGAATTGAGGTCACATGCAGACACAAATCATATGGCAAACTGTCATGTACTACAGAAGACCACCCCACATACCAAATATAATTGACATACCATTAATAGATGCTTGGAAACTTAACATGCTCACTGCACAGTGACATTGAGGTCACACATAACCATACAAGAGAAGGAAGCAGTCAGAGACAACTAATCCTTTTGCCTATTTGTTAAATGTTTGTACAAGTGCAGTGATCTACAAAATTGTACTATTCAAGATCTGGTGTGGTTTCTTCAATCTGATCCAGTCATGCCTGAAATGCAGGTTACGGTAGAGACATACAATTATACAGATTGGGAATTTTACTATATATCACCCCATTAAATCACAACAAACATGATATGGCCACATCAAAACTTCTATTTCTAAACTGAAAAGTGCCTTTTTAAATCATTTTAAAGTGTATAGTTCATAAAATTTGAATTAAAAATATTAACAATAGAGATATTGGCAAAAAAAAAGCGGAGACTTTATGTGGAAATCTCACAGGGAATTTGGTGGTGTGCTTTGTTTAATTTTGAAACTCCTCTTTTATTTCAGTGACAACTTTCTAGTTATGAAAACTAGAGGATATTTTACCTTGTTGATAGGGTTTATAGATAGTTTTATTGATATTTTCATATTCTATGTACCGGTAGATATCAATGATTTATTTTTGTGTAGTGGAAGTTTTATCAAAGTCTTGATGGCAGCGTGCTTTCACGAGAACTTGTCATGTTAACAATCTCTTTAATTATATGTATCTGGTTAAGGTGACCTTATTTAATCTGGAGCTTCATACCTATAGCAGATAAATCTACTAACCAAAGATTAATCTTCTACAAGTCATAACATCCAAGATCCAAACTGTAAAAGTCAAAGTTTAACCCAAGTCACTCTTGAATGACGGGAAGATCAAAATGACCTAAATTAACTTCTATCTGAACCTTGTGACTATAAAAGACTAAATATTATTCCTCTTAGGGTTGCAGTATCTGAGATCTGGACCCAACAATGGTACAAAAACAAACTTAAGTCACTCATGCATGAAATGTAGGTCAAACATGTGTCAAAGTGACCTAATTTTCATCTGGGGCTTTATAACTGTATAAGACAAAATATTATTCCTCGAGCTACACATTGCAGTTTCTGAAATCTGGACACTTACAAGAACTTTAACCTGAGTCAGTCATTCATGAAATGTAGGTCAAATCCCCCNTATATATATATATATATATATATATATATCAACCTCAAGTACTTTCCAAGATAGATTATCATTCTATCACTTAATTAATTGTTATTCAAAAGACATTTGGTTTTAAACTTTGTGATGGACAAACAGACTAACAGACTAATAGAGGAACAAAGGGAAAAACATATTCCCCCAACTTTGTAGGGCAAGGGGACAACAACAAAAAAGACTATCATGTACTTCTTGAGACCAACCAATCTACCAAATAAAATTGACATACCATGAATGGTTACAGAGTAACTAAAATAATTTGAATAAAGGGCTACGCCGAGCGCAGCATGTAACGACCGCAGCATGTCGACCACTGATATTTCAACAAGAATAGTTTAAAGTGAATATGGACACAGCACAGAGCTTGACACAATAAATAGATGGACACAAAAAGGAGCTTGACTCAGTAATTAGCTGGACACAAACTAGGGAAAAAATTAACCCTTTTGATCACTTATTGATAAAAAAGAGAAATCCAAAGAAAAAATATCCGTTCAGAATCTGTTGAAAAATAAAAATTTCACATATTTCAAAAATTTCAATTTTGGCCCCTTATCGCTTGGAAACAGTAAGAGCTACATCAAATCTGTTGACATACCACTGAAAGCTTACAATGAGAGGAATCCAAAGAAAAAAATCCCATCTCAATCAGATGAAAAATAATAATTTTAAGTTATCTGCATGTTTACAATTTTGGCCCCTCATAGTTCAGAAAGGAAACAAGTTATCAAAAATCTGATGGAGCAGCACCATATCAATTTTTCATAAGGAATCCATGGCAAAAAATTGCCTCAAAACTGGATTAAAAAGAAAAAAATAAAATTTTTGAAACCCCAGATTAAAAATTACCTAAGGAGCACAATGAAAGAAACCCCATCAAAATCTGATAATAAAGATTCTACAGTCAAATATGTGAAAACACCAGATTTAACCCTTTTTGGCCCTTTAAAACAGATGGGGCCAGGAACATGAAATTATGAACAGGGCTTAAGCTTGTGCTAAGAAACATCATACTAAAATTTGAAGATGATCTGTCCACTAGAAACCAAGTTATGCTGTCCACAGTCAGGAAAATACCCAATTTTACCCCTTTTTAGCCCCTTTTTCTAGGACGGGCGGGGCCAGGAACCCGAAATTAAAGTCCGAGCTTGTGCTTGTGCCAAGACACCTCTTACTAAAATTTGAAAATGATCCGTCAACTAGAACCAAAGTTATACTGTCCACAGACGCGGACGCGGATGCTGACGCCTCCTGTGCCATACCATAATACGACCGCATTTTTTTTGCAGTCGTATAAAAATAAACATGAAATTTAGGTCAATGAAAAAATCATATATACCACATATCCTTAACCTTCCACTCATAATTACTGAAAAACTAAATAATCAGAAATAAAGGGCTACGCAGAGCACAGCATGATATGACCGCAGCATTTCGTCCACTGAAATTTGAAAAAAAAGTGTAATTTAAAGTGAGTATGGACATACTAAAGAGCTTTACAAAATAATTAGATGGACACAATAAGGAGATTGACCCAGTAATTAGCTGGACACAAACTAAGGAAAATAAAAATTAGCCCTTATAACTCCTTATGATTCCTCTTTGACCCTTTGTAGCTCCGAAACGGTAAGAGCTACGCCCTATCCATTGACATAATGCTGAAAGCTTATAGCAAGAGGAATCCAAAGAAAAAAAATAAAATTGCATATTATTTTGAAAAAAATGCAATGTTGGTCCCTTCGACCCCTTATAGCTAGGAAACAGTAAGAGCTACGCCAAATCCGTTGACATGAAAGCTTATATCAAGAGGATTCCAAAGAAAAAAATCCCATCGAAATGCGATGAAAAATAAAATTTTAGGTAATCTGCAAATTTGCAGTTTTGGCCCCTTTGAACCCTTATAGCACGGAAACAGTAAGAGCTACACCAAATCCGTTGACATATACTACGGAAAGCTTGTATCAAGAGGAATCCAAATCTAGAGGCTCAGAGACTGAGCCTGTATTGCTCACCTGACAAAATTCTTAGAACTATGCCATGCATGACCAAAAATATGTTTGTTACTGTACCATGTTAAGCTATGTTCTCCATTAGGACCCATGTTTTTGGTCTGATCCTATTGAAATGAGCAATTTTTGTAAAGGACCTTCTATACATTTAGTTCAATTTGTTAGAATAGTTTCAGAGATGACGATGAAAAAGATTGGTTATCTCATACCAGGCTCCAATGGAAAACTATGTTCTACAGTGGAGGTCATGTTTTTAGTCAGATCGAAATGCAATGAGCAATTTTTGTAAAGTACTTTCTGTACATCATTCCTGTAAAATTTGGTTGAATTTGTTGCAGTGGTTTCAGAGCAGAAGTTGAAAATGTAATTTTTCCCATAGGGTCCAATGTTAAACCTAAGTTTTACATCATTCCTGTAAAGTTATGTTAAATTTACTTCAGTGGTTTTAACGGAGAAGATGAAATGTGATTTTCCCAAAGGGTCCAATGTTAAACCTAAGTTCCGTGCTGGTGGCAATGTTTTTTATCGGATCAGAAAGAAATGAGCAACCTCTGTTAAGGACTTTTAGTACATCATTCCCGTAAAGTTTGGTTGAATTTGCTCCAGTGGTTTCAGAGGAGAAGATAAAAATGTGATTTTCCCATAGGGTCCAATGTTAAACTAAGTTCTATGCTTATGGCCATGTTTTTATCAGATCAGAAGGAAATGAGCAATCTTTTTTAAGGACCTTTAGTACATCATTCCGGTAAAGTTTAGTTGAATTTACTTCAGTGCTTTCAGAGGAGAAGATGAAAATGACATTTTTACCTTAGGGTCCAATTTCAAACGTAAGTTCTGTGTTGGGGGCCATGTTTTTTTATCAGATCATAAAATGAGCAACCTTTGTTAAAGACCTTTAGTATATCATTCCTGTATAATTTAGTTGAATTTGCTTCAGTGGTTTCAGAGGAGAAGATGAAAATGTTTTTTTTCCCATAGGGTCCAATGTTAAACTATGTTCCGCGCTGGCGGCCATGTTTTTTATAGAATCGGAGCGAAATGAGCAATCTTTGTAAAGGACCCTTAGTACATCATTCCTGTAAAGTTTGGTTGAATTTGCTTCAGTGGTTTCAGAGGAGTTGATGAAAATGATGTTTTTCCCTTAGGGTCCAATGTTAAATACAACTTCCGCACTGGCGGCCATGTTTTTTGTCAGATCTGAACGAAATGAGCAATCTTTGTAAAGGACCTCCCATACATCATTCCTGTAAATTTTGGTTGAATCTGCTTCACTCACTCAGGTTTCAGACGAGTTGATGAAAATGATGTTTTTTTCCATAGGGTTCAATGTTAAATACAAGTTCCGTGCTAGCGGCCATGTTTTTTGTCTGATCGGAAGCAAATGGGCAATCTTTGTAAAGGACCTTACATACATCATTCCTGTAAAGTTTGGTTGAATTTGCTTCAGTGGTTTCAGAGGAATTGATGAAAATGACATTTTTCCCATAGGGTCCAATGTTAAATACAAGTTCCGCTCTGGCGGTCATGTTTTTAGTTGGATCCGAACGAAATGAGCAATCTTTGTAAAGAACCTTCCATACATCATTCCTGCAAAGTTTGGTTGAATTTGCCTCAGTGGTTTCAGAGGAATTGATGAAAATGACGTTTTTCCCATAGGGTCCAATGTTAAATACAAGTTCCGTGCTGGCGGCCATGTTTTTTGTCGGATCGGAACGAAATGAGCACTCTTTGTTAAGGACCTTCCATACATCATTCCTGTAAAGTTTGGGTGAATTTGCTTCAGTAGTTTCTGAGGAGTTGATGAAAATGTGAAAAGTTAACAGATGGACCGACGGACGACGGCGTAAAGTGATGGCAATAGCTCACACTGACCCTTTGGGTCAGGTGAGCTAAAAAAAAATCCGAAATCCGATGAAAAATAAACATTTCAGGCAATCTGCAAAGGAGTAGGGGCGATAAGGGCCGTATTTGGCCTGAAAAATAAATTTGGTTGAATTCACAGAATTTTCTTATTGAAATATTCTGTGGGTATGACTTTTCAGTAAACAGTAACAGTTCTCAAATATTGATGTATGATTACTGATTTTCGAGTGTAGAAGAAGGGACAAATTGAACATTTGGTCAAAAGATGACAAATTTGAAAAAAAATTTGACTACTTTTTCTGTATAGGAAATATAGAGCACATGCAAGAACCACAAAAATATTTATATGAGAGGTTAAGTTCATTTTTTCCAATAAGTTGGTAAAATATCTAATTGGTTCTTGAATGTGCTCGATATTTGCGGTCAGGAAAACTGTAAAACAATCTGCCGAATTCGGTATATTTCTATGAAAATTCTCAAAAGTAACCTTTTCATGACGTCAGAACTGTACCTATTGTGACGTCATTGGTTCTAGAGTGGTATTTTTCTGTAAATAGGATCTCAATTTTGAAACGAACATGAAATAACATTTTGAGGTGCAACTTTAAAAATTCAATGGAATCTTGAGCCAAATCACCCCCTTAACGCACCTTGTCCTTTGCAGTTGTGGCCCCTTTGAACCCTTATAGCTTGAAAACGGTAAGAGCTACGCCAAATCCGTTGATATATACTGAAAGCTTACATCAAGAGGAATCCAAAGAAAAAAATCCCATCGAAATCCCATGAAAAATAAAAAATTTAGGCTATCTGTAAATTTACAATTTTGGCCCCCTTTCTGCCCCTCATAGCTGGGTAAGGAAACATTTTTAGTTACAAACAAGAGGAAAGCTGTCAATGTGAGAGCAAACCGGGTTTTCTTTTACATGGACAGTATATCTTACACACGGGTTGACCCTAAATATTTGAAATGTACTAATATTTTTCATTAATTTTCAACGTTAAACCTTCCACCAAAGTAGCCTATTTCTGAGAGTTTTAATCAAAAAGGAAAATAAAAGTACTGTGCACACCTCTGATACGGGTACAAATGATCTGCATTATAAAAACTTCATGCCTATTAAACTGCAGGAGAATGTTCTATTTTGGCATTATTTATCAAAAATCAAAACAAAAGTACCATGCACACCTTTCATATATGTACAACTGATCTGTAAAATTAAAAATTCCTGTCTCAAATATTATGGGAGATTTGCTATGGACAAATGGGGCACCCTATTGGTAATTATAAATACCGGTATTTAATGTAAAAATGACTAAGTTCAACAACAGATTTTTTTAAGCTTTAATTATCAAAAATCAAAATCAAAGTACCATGCATACCTTTGATATATGTACAACTAATCTGCCTGTCTCAAATACTGTAGGAGATTTGCTCCTGACAAAGGGGGTACCCTATTGTTTAAGATTTGACGTAAAATGACTAAGTTCAACAACTGATATTTTTGACATTAATTATCAAAAATCAAAATTAAAGTACCATGCACACCTTTGATATATGTATAATTGATCTGCAAAATAAAAACTTCCTGTCTCAAATACTGTAAAAGATTTGCTATGGACAAATGATGTACCCATTTGGCAGCCCACCGCCCGCCCGCCATTTTCACCATTTTTCCGATGGAAAACCCCGTTAAAAATCTAATAGTAGAGCACTATGCTGATTTTTCATAAGGAATCCTTTGGAAAAAATTGCATCAAAATCTGACTAAACATAAAAAAATGAAATTTTTGAAATTAGCCCCTTTTGGGCCCATTTATCACGTGAACAGTACATACCACGTGAAATCCGTTTTGCATACCACAGATTGGAAATTTTATAAGGAGTTTACTGAAAGAAACCCCATCAAAATCCGATAAATAATAAAGATTCTACAATCAAATATGTGAAAACAACCAATTTAACCCCTTTTGGCCCCTTATTCTGAAACGGGCGGGGCCCGGAACATAAAATTATAGCCTGGGCTAATACATGTGCCAAGAAACATCATACTAAAATTTGAAAATGATCCGTTCACTGGAACCAAAGTTATGCTGTCCACATGCAGACACAAAAATACCCAATTTTACACCTTTTTGGCCCCTTATTCTGAAACGGGTGGGGCAACAAGCCCGAAATTAAAACCCGGGCTCAACCTTATGCCAAGAAACCACATACTTAAATTTGAAGATGATCCGTCCACTAGATACAAAGTTATGCTGGCAACAGACGCCAAAGCTGACGACTGCACCATACCATAATACAACCGCAAAATTTTTGCGGTCGTATAAAAACTTAACATGTTCATTGAACCGTGAAATTGAGGTTACAAACAAAACCAATATCACAGACTGTAATGTACTACCCAAGATCAACTTTTATGCCATATATCATTGACATACCGCTTAGAGTTACTGAGAAAATGACCTAATCACAAAAACTTAATATGCTCACTAGACTATAAGATTGATCCCCGTAGCAACCATGTCTACAAAACAAAACTAGAACTGTCGGCAAAGCCGCAACTGCATTTGAGTACCAAGGCATGTAATTTTGAAATTTGACCTTCAGCCATATGGTAATTGGAAAGTAAACATAACAGAAATAAAGCCTGTCAGGTGTGAAGTTGAAGGTTTTATTCCAATCAGTTCACATCTGCTACTTAATATAAAGGGTAATACATCAAATAAGATATAATTCGGTGGATACAAAGATGATTTAACTAAGCTCTCAACACAAAATGGACAAGGATTTACTATCATTAAGGTCGAAGATCAAAGTCATGGTCACAGTGACCTAAATTTGGTACGCGACATATCGCCTTCTCATGATGCATCCACACACCAAGTTTGATAATCCTAGGTGCTACGGTACAAAAGTTCTGCTCCGGACACGAAATGCACATGAATTTACTCACATAAAGGTCAAAGGTCAAAGTCAAGGTCACTGTGACCTAAATTTGGTATGTGACACATTGCCTTCGTTAAAGTCCATTTCTCAGCAACTACACATTATAGGACAACGATGTTTCATTAAATTAAAAATTAATGATTACTACCCAAATCATTGACAATTAGGTGGCTTTGACCAACGTTTTACGCTTCAATGACTTTGGTTAAGTATTGCATTAAAGTTCATTTCTCAACAACTACATGTTTATTGTTACAAAATGTATAAGACAATGATGTTTCATTTAAATAATTGCCTTGATGAGTACTACCCAAATCATTGACAGTAAGGTGACTTTGACCTACATTTCACGCTTCAGTGACTTTGGTTAAGTTTTGCGTTAAAGTCCATTTCTCAATAACTACACATCATAACATAATGATGTTTCATCAAATTAATTGTCTTGATGAGTACTACCCAAATCATTGACAATTAGGTGGCTTTGAACTACATTTTACGCTTTATTGACTTTGGTTAACTTTTGCATTTTAATCTGTTGTTGAATAACTATGCATTGTAGCATCATGATATTTCACTGAAACATTCATCTATAGATGAACTACCTGTTTCACTAACAATTGGTTGTCCATAGCCTACATTTTATGCATGAGTGACTTCGGTCAAATTATGAGTTCCAAGTCAATTTCTAAACAACTTCATAAAACTTTGTTGTTTCAGCAAATTAATCATCTTGATCAGTACTTCCCAAGTCATTGACAGTTAAGTGACTTTTTCCTATACTTTATGTTTGAGTGACTTTTAATTTATTGGAGGGACATCAGTGGCTTACAGATACATTTTCTAGTTGTTAAAGTTTTCAAATTTGCAGTCAGTGACCTTAACATTTGACCTGACCTAAATTTTCTTGGTTGATTTGTATTAAGCTTAATTATAAGTTCTATTCACATATAGAATATCAATAACAATTGTAATTAACGAGCTATAGCAAAATATAGATTTTGACTTTTTGACCTCTGTGACCTTGACCTTTGAACTGACCTTAATGAAATTTACATAATGGTGTTCAGCTTCACATGATCAATACACATACCTAATATGAAGGTCCTATCACATCTGGTTTAAAAGTTATGAGCCAGGTTAAAGTTGTGGACAGACAGACAGGGCAAAAACAATATGCCCCGATCTAAAGATCCAGGATAAAAATTTTCTCATAAACATGATGAATGAGTTTAATGTCTCTGTATTCTGTACATAAAACAATACAAGTGTGGACCCAAATTGATGTCTCCCTGTCTCTTCATGGTCGCAAAATTGATGTGAATTCTCAAACTGACTAAATCAGAAAACTTAACATATTCGCTAGACTGTGAAATTAGGGTAAGTGACAAAGGCAATAGAGCAGACTGTCATGAATCACAAAAAAAAAAAAAAA
>MJUU01001127.1:8069-37792 GCA_002080025.1 Modiolus philippinarum
AAAAACATGAATAGTTGTGTTTTTCATTCGTACGGACGGACGGACGGACGGACGGACGGACGAACGAACGGACGGACAAGGGTAAAACAATATGCCCCCCGACTTTTCGTCGCAGGGGCATAAAAACTTAACCTGGTCACTGGACCGAGAAATATAGGTCAAGGTCAGATAATTTTGGGTCCGACAGATAGGGTTCACCGTAAGCTACCTACGGACCAAATATAAAATTCCTACATCAAAGGCTTCTATATAAAAACTTGAGTTTACGCCGCCTACGCCGTCATACTTTGCACGCCTACGTCTCGCTTTCCCCGTCTTTCGTCGCGGGCGAGACAAAAACTAGATGTTGTCAGAAATGACAGCTATCCCCGCACTCCCTGTTTGACACAGAAAACAGTTTTATACACCCTGGGCATAATTTTTTTTTTTCATTATTTTTTAAATCTACCAATTGATAGTCGTTATTGTTACTAAAAGATTTCTAGGATATATGGTTGCTAAGTAGAATTAAAAAAAATAACTGGTCTTTGAGACTTTCAGGAAATTTACCAAGATTGGAATCAATATTTTTGAAATCCATATGTTGAAAATGCATGCCAAAAACTACACAAACAATTCAAGTACAGTTACTAGGTAGTATTCCAAAAAAATTAGTGGTCTTTGAGACTTTCAGGAAATTTACCAAAATTGGAATCAAATACCCTGGTATTTTTGAATCCAATTGATGAAAATGTTTGTCCTAAACTACACAAACAATTTAAGTATGGTTGCTAGGTAGAATTCCAAAAAATAAGTGGTCTTTGAGACTTTCAAGAAATTTACTAAAGCTGGAATCAAATATTTTTGAAATCTAATTGATCAAAATGTTTGTCCTAAACTACACAAACATTTTAAGTACAGTTGCTAGATAGAATTCCAAATAATAAGTGGTCTTTGAGACTTTCAGGAAATTTACCAAAATTGGAACCACCTTTCAGAATCCTAAGTTATCAGAATTTTGTTTTTTACCAATCACTTGTCAGAATATTAGATAATATGCCAAAATTTAAAAAAAATATGTATCTTTGACATTTCCAGGAAATTTACCAAAGCTGGAACAGTAACATAGGTATTAACCCTCCCGATTTCTGCGGGAGACTCCCGCAATTTGGCACAAAACTGATATTTCTCCTGCAATGAGATGGTCTCCCGACCAGGAGACACAAATCTCCCGTTTTTGTGAATGTCTCCTGCAAATCTCCCGAAATCATATGTTGTCAAACTGATAATTATCCAGGTGTAATTATCGTACATGTCAGTTATTGATTTTTATTTGTCAATCAGCACGGGTAACACTTATTTTACAGCTAAACATGTTAATTAGACTGATTAATTATTGCTAATTGGGGCAGTAATGAGGACAGGTGTTGTTTATATCGCAATTAAACAGCAGTAAGTTATCTCTGCGACCATTTTCATAAATATATCGCTAATTACCTCCCTTGTATAATTTTCCACTTCCTAAATAATGGCCTGAAGATTTTTGTGTTCACACTGAGATACCCCAATTTATTGGTATATTTTGCAAAATATCTGAATTACATTCTCTAAAATAATATCCTTGGATATTTTCACAATACTTTTTGTTTTTGTTCAGCTTAAAAATAAATGATATTACCTATTTATTGATATATATTTATCTACTCTTATTTCAACCATGACCAATTTTTAATGACTAAGGGTTGCAATTTGCAGCAACTTGTACTCTAGTAACAACTTTCCCAAGAATAAAGACATTTTGAATGATAAGTCTATATTATTATACTTTATGCAAATTTCTTTTATTATCCATTTATTTCACTGGACAGGCTGCATTTGTTAATTTTGACTAATCCTTAGTTAGCCCCGCCCATCCATAGCAACGGGTGTTAATGTCTAAAATTAACACCCGCTCAGCCCGAAGTTTGCCGATCTTTAAAAATTAACACCCGCTCAGTCCGAAGTTTGCCGATCTTGAACATTAACACCTGCTCCGACCGAAGTTTACCGATTATTATTCCCACTTGAGAAAGAGTATAAAAACAAACCATGTGACATGTAATGTTATTTCTTTTCAATGTTCTTGTTCTAGTTATTGTTTTTAACGCTTTTTCAACTCGGCATGCAGTATAATAAAAATCATATTGCCCTTGGATGAAGATGTTAGGGCGATTAACACACTCGGTGAAAAAATTATCACCCTCCACTTCATGTCGGGTGATAATTTTTTACCTCGTGTGTTAATCTTCCCTAACATCTTCATCCAAGGGCAATATGTTTATATTATTGGATGAACTTATATTACAAACTGGCAAAGGGGAACCTAGGAAACAGGTTGAAAATGAAAAAGCTTATTGCAAATCTATATTCAACAATTCTGCATAAAGATTTAATACCTAAATCCCAAAATGTAGGAGGAGTTTGCGTCACATGCCACATGTGTCAAAATCCAAATATTTGGGTCTTTGTTAAAACTGACATCATGGGGCCTCTTGTTTGCACCAAGACCAATATCAAAAATCTGAAAGGTTATTGTGCATCTACAGACTATATGCAACAATTCTACAACAAAATTACCTCCCTTAATCCATAAATGTAGGAGGGGTTTGTGTCACATGCCACATTGAAAGTGCGGGGATAATGATTTTCTTGGAGACACATAGTCTCTATCAACCAGACTCTTCCAGCTATCATGGCAGATATCTAAAAGTAAAGAGTCTAATCAATCCAGACTTTGAGACATTGAGAAACAAGAGAAGGGGCAGTCAGAAATGACAGCTAATTCCCTCGCCCATTTATTGAAAGTTTGTTTAGTATTATAAGCAATCAAGGAAGTTGTACCATTCAAAATCTGCTTGTTACTTAAATCTGAGCCAGTCATGCAAGAAATATAGTGACCTTATTTCAATCAGTAGCCTTATACTTAAAGCATATGCATCTGCTGATGAATGATTAATCTACAAGTTGTAGTATCTAAAATCCAGACTGAAACGCAAACTTTAACCTAAGTCACTCATGCATGAAATTAAGGTCAAAGTGACCTACTTTTTATCTGGAGCTTGGCAACTTTACAAGACGCATCTACATACAAACTATTATTCTTCTACAAGTTGTATTATCTAAAATCCAAGCTGTAACACAACTTTTAACCTAAGTCACTCATGCATGAAATGTAGGTCAAAGAGTCTCAATTTTTATATGGAGCTTCCTAACTTAACAAGACACCTCTACATACAAAATATTATTCCTCTATGAGTTGTAGTCTCTTACAAAACTTTAACCTAAGTCACTCATGCATGAAATGTAGGTCAAAGTGACCTATAATGTTTATCTGGGGCTTCCTAACTTTATTAGATGCATCTAAATATAAAATATTCCTGTACAAGTTGTAGTATCCCAGATCTGGACTCTTACAAAAACTTTTAACCTAAGTCACTCATGCATGAAATGTAGGTAAAAGTGACCTAGTTTTTATCTGGAGCTTCGTAACTTTACAAGACGCATCTACATACAAAATATTATTCCTCTACGAGTTGTAGTATCCCAGATCTGGACTCTTACAAAAAACTTTAACCTAAGTCACTCATGCATAACATGTAGGTCAAAGTGGTGTAATCTTTATCTGGAGCTTCGTAACTTAACAAGAGACTATGAGTCAGACCAATGACGAGTAGCGATGTGAATCAATCAACCATTGACACCTGGTACATAACAAGAATGTTATACCATTCTATGGAACTTTATGAAATCTTATCTAACATTCTACAAGACTTAATGTTTCAAAATAGATTTATTTGGTTGACTTTTTTTAGTTTTAACCAGGGTACTACTTATCTGACTTTTGTTGACATGGCTACATGCGGTAGGTCGCTACGCACGTTTTTCTTAAAACACCACTAGCATCATGGTGCCTTTCTTTTTTATCATAAACATATTGAAGTGGTACAACTTTTTGTATCAGACACCTTGTACTTGTTAGTATTTGTTAGCAAAACACTTGTAATGATAGATAATACAAATTATCACCAAAATATTAATGCAAGTTCTACTTCTACTTCTACGTCTTTAACTTGTTACGGGTGTGCAACCCATCGCACAAGTGGAAACAGTAATATGACGTCAATCAAGTGGTGCAATAACTGATATGAATAAATATTTATGAGTTACTTGTTTTCCAATCAATCAATAATATTAGCTCAATTAAAAATTTATTTCAATAAGTGATATGAAAATAGGTGTGACCTATGAGAGGGGCATAGCAGTAATATAATAACGATGAACCAAGTCCCTACCAGTAAAAGAAGGGAAAAAATAAGTTTTCTGATTCAAAAGCCCATACCCCATCAAAAATAAGTGAATTGGAACCAAGCTCGTAAGACGAAATTCATCTGTAAACTCACAAAAAAATATTAGATCAATATCTGCAGAAAAAAAGAGGTTCAGCTTTAACACTAATGTTTTTTTTTTATTATTTCGAAGTTCAAACCCATAATCTGTCATTTACATAAATGATATGCCTAATTGCATAAACTCAAGCACATACTTATTTGCTCATGAAACCAGGGTAAAAAGGTGGTCCAACTTTTCTCGGCAATGATGTCTGGATTTGACGGGAAGTTTTTAAGCTCGGGAATTCGAGATTTCTATTATCTGAGCCCGGGATGTCGGGAAATGAATGACAGGGAATCAGGATTTCATCACTTTGCAAGTTCTTTGTAGTTTAAGATTTAGTAAAAAAAATCGGGATTCTGGGTTAAGACCCCCTCTGGCCCCCTCTCAGGGTGTATAGGAAATACAAACAACAAGA
Source organism: Modiolus philippinarum (assembly GCA_002080025.1). Classification (NCBI taxonomy): domain Eukaryota; kingdom Metazoa; phylum Mollusca; class Bivalvia; order Mytilida; family Modiolidae; genus Modiolus; species Modiolus philippinarum. The sequence continues at coordinate 12,895 of MJUU01001127.1, forward strand.
TCAGGATTTTAGATGAGCTTCATGACTGCTTAAAAGTTCCATCCAAACAAATGTAGCAGTCTTGACTCCGTATAGATAAGGGGATATTGAAAAAAATAGAAAATGTACAAAAGCGAGCTATCAAACAAATCCCATCACTTAATAATTCAGAAAGGTTCCATGGAACCTAGTGTCTTGCCTGCTCACTCTGCTTTCGTTATAATTTGGCCTATATTAAGATGTGGTTAGTCAGAATTCTAAATACTAAGGAATCATTGGTCTTTGAGAGTATCAGGAAATTTACCAAAATTGGAACCAACAATTTTTGAAATCTTAAAATTTGGCAATATTTGTTTTGACAAAAATTCATCCAAAAAGACTGGTTGCTGACAAGAATTTCAAATCAAAGCGTCAAAAGGCAGTATTACTGTTTTCTAGCTTTATGATGGCATGCAAGCAAGAAATTTACAGCTTTATACTATACATAGTGTTTGCAACTAGAGTAGGGGCAGTAAAAAAAATCAACAGAAAGTTGTGTTTTTTTTTGGCAGAAACAAAGATCTACAGTTATGTTTATGTCATATTGTTTCTGAGTCTAGTATTGATATGCAAGTCTTTAGATTTTCTCACTTGCATTTCATTTCTTTTTCTGTTATTTCATTTGGAATGAAAAACTGTTCTATCTTCTATAATAAATAGTGGTTTAAATTATTACCTTTTTGTGTGTAACCCCTTTCGTGAGTAGCAGTACCAGCATGTTTGTTAGCCGTGTTCAACCACAGGGCCTTGTTACTAATAAGAAAATTTTACTAACTATGCAGAAATCGCTTCCACACCTGTTCACTTCAACCCATGTCTATTTTGTTATTTCCCTCATAAAATAAAACTTGGTCTGGTTTACTTCCAAAGATGTTTATCTTTTCAAAGAATGTCATGAGCCCAATTCGATTACCTTCCGTTCAATTGGGGGGACAATCTTTTTGTTGAGAAATGCACAAATTGTCAACTTCATTGACAAGAAAACGAAAGTAAACTTCGGAATTCTCTGGACTTTCCATAGGCTAAGGAATATATCCCGGAATTCTTTGATTACGTCACTGGGTGGTATAGAAAACCCTCGAGAGTTTAGAGTTTATTTTTTTTCCAAATATAGAAGTTTGTGGTCAAAGGACCGTAATTTCAATATTTCCGACCGATGGACTGGTTAATTGTGATACATAACGATATGAGTGACTATGATTCCTGGATATAACTTAAAAACTAAATATCCACCGGTATTGATTATCACAGGCTCAGCTGTCTAACCACGTGGATACCGCTTGATAGATGTAATCCCGACTTTGATTGGCTATTGATCGACACGTGATTTTCATCCGTTACATTAACGCAAAAATGTAAACAAAACATTTTTTCAGCGTGGAATTTCTTGCAAATCTCGTTTTTCCTCTAATTTCGTTTCACGACCGTAAAATCGCTTAAAAGCACACATGATTTGTCAAGGTTGACAAGTAATTTTAGCAATATATTGCCGTTTTGTGATCAGTAAACATCAGGTATCTTTCTTTACTCGTAGTGATATCGGGCGCTAAATTCTAGACTTTATACGAGCGTAGATTTTGTAGTTCCCGGAAGTCATGTAAACAAAACAATATGGCTTCAAGCCGATCGCAAATTACTGTTTTCGAAAACAGTAAAAAAATTGCTTGTCTTTGACTCAGTTTGAGAGTATCAGGAAATTTACCAAAATTGGAATCAAAATTTTTGAAATCTAAGCATTGAATATTTTTGTTTTTAATTAAATTTATTCAACAAGCATTGTTGCTGACAAGAATTTCCAAAAACTGCTGGTCTTTGAGAGTTGCAGGAGATTTACCAAAATAGGAACCATATTTTTGTACTCTTAGTTTTCAGAAATATGTCTGGTATGAAAAATTGCTAAAATATTTGATTGTATGCAAAATTTTCAAAAACTGTTAGTCTTGGACATTTTCAGGAAATTTACCAAAGTTGGAACCGGAATAAAATCCTAATGCGGAAAATATAGGTCAAGGCGACATAATTCTGGTATAGATGTTGTTTACTACTAAAGATGTAACCACTTACCAATTATCATCTGTCTATGGCATGTAGGTGCCGAGATATAGTTGAAACCAAAAAATTTGATTGAAAAAAACTAAGTTCAACAAATGGCAAAATACGGAAAAATTGGAATTATTTTTTTTTTAATATACTTGGGATACCATAATGAAGTTGGACTGAATATTGTGTCAAAATTTCATTGATATTGAGCAAGATTTCAGAAAGTTATTGAAGTTCAAAAAAGTTTAACATTTGGGTTAACCAAATGTTGATGACGACACAGACGACGGAATCTATGGTCGCTATGTTTCGCCTTCGCGGCTTTCGTGGCAGGCGAGACAAAAATATAAATTCCAAACAAAGGCTAGGGATTCTGAAATTGAAAAAAAATAACACCAAAATATACGTGTAATAGGGTTAGATGGGGCGTATATGATTGAGATTTTCAAAATCTTAACTTAGATATATGACAATCAGGCAACATGTGGAATGTTCGAATTGAATACACAGTCAAGTACAAAGAGGTCACTTAAAAAAGATACATAATAATTAAAAAACATGTAAGTTAAACGTCCGCAAGTACTCCTTCACAAAAAGGGTAGTTCATATTTGGAATAGTTGCCACTCACTGGACAAGTAGTATATGATCTGCAAAAACAGTCAAGGAATTTGGAATAGGCTTAGACAACCACTTGAAACATCACGAGAAGCCAAATACGATTTTACAATGGACATAATTAATTACAAGACCAAAATCACGTAAATTCGCCTACTAACATAACAGGTAGATGTGTAATTACGGTCTGATGTATATGCATTAATTGTGTCATTGGTGCAGAATCATCCACAACTAAAGTCGAGTTTATAGATTTTATCGTCATTTTCAAATTTCTGCATAAATATGCATGTATGTTTTTTCTGTTCTTGATATGCGAGACAGCTGATACATCAGAAGTGTATGATAAAGCATCATTTATATCATGAGACCATCATTTATATGTATCTGGTCATCAAACCATATGTCACATTTAAAATCGTTTGAATTTTTTTTATTTACAGATCATGCCAAATCCTGATCACTGCCACCAAAAGGACCTTAAATGACACACTTGGGATAACCCTGGAGAAACTCAATCTAACTAACAAATTTAATAAACTATATAGATCCAAAAATTGCTATAATTAACAAACTACATGTCATGCACTTCTTATCAATACAAATTTTATGAAAATCGGCCCAAAAAGGAATTTGGTGGAATTTTTTAAACAAATGCCATTTTATTTACAGACCATTTGATTTTCAGGGGGCCAGGTATTTTTACCCGAGCCTGGAAATTCGCGAGCCAGATTATTTTTTTTGCCATATATAGATACACTATGCTAGGAAATTTTGTTGAGCCAGGCTTTTTTTTTTCTAAATGACAGGATCAGGGGCAGATTATTTTTTTTCAACCCAGATGCTGGTCAGATAATTTTTGGGGGAAAATGGGGCCCAATATGTTTTTTTCAAAAAAAATACCACCCTCCGACCACCACCCCACCCCCTGAAAATTAAATGGTTCGAGAAATGCACAGGTGAATTTTACTTGTGGAAATACAATTGAGAACTGAATGTAGCTGGGTCATTTACCAAAGCACCAATATATGAAATTGAAAAGGGTAAGGATGTTTTGATTTCCTGTAAGAGGGAATTTCTTGAAATTTTGTCCACCCTTTTTGTCCTCTGAAAATCAAAATCAAAAATCCAAAGTGATATAAAATGTGAAAAAAGTTATTTTCAGAAGATCTATGTTTGTTATTTCCAGCAAAACCTGGGGTCATTCGGAGAAAATTGCATCACATAACATTGTGATGTCCAAAAAATCTATATTGTGACATCAAAATTTTCTGGGAAAATTCACAAATTGGAAACTTGTCTATTATCTAGGAAAAAAAAGTATGCCAGATGGCGTGAAACATCGCGCCGTCTGATGCTGCAATTACTTTTGTTGCTATGGAAACGAAATCTCGTTACCCGAGATTGTCCACCAGCTTTCAGAGGAAATCGGGTACTTCAGAAAGAGAGAACAAAAAATCCAACTTTTTATTTTGTCTTCAAATTTTCATAACTCTGTTTATTACAAATGTATCAAATACAATTTCGTAATTCTCCTTTCATACCAGAATTTCTCCATGAGCTCCATGAAGATTAAACTTCCTTCCGGTGTGCGCTACGCGCGCTTAATCCTACACATAAGTAACAGAAGTTGAAAGAAAAATAGAAACAGTATACATGGGTTGTGCATCATTTGACTCGTCATTTCGACGAGGTCATCTGAGGTCATCCGGAGGAAAAATGACGCAATCAAATGTTGGAGCAAGGGACAGATATTTTCTACCAACGAATTTTACATTGTTATTCAACATATTGGTAAAAAAAATCGTTTTCAACTAACAAAGAAATCCACGAGGAACATTTCCAACCCACAAAAAAACGAAACTTGAATGGAAATGAAGAAATTACTATGTTTGTCTTATCAGCATCTTGGAACCAGTTTTGTACCAGATTACTCCTCATTTGGCTAAAGTAACAAGCAATCCCGCAAATGCCCAACCCATGTATACAGAATATGATGATCAAATTTTGACATTTCTTAATTAGTATTTATGGGGGCTATGCCCCTATCATCCATCATCAATGGTCATAATTTTTAGAGGGATCACTTGAACTTCATAGTTTATACAAGTTTATAGGGTATGTTACGTTTTATGATAAAAAGAAAATTAAAGTAAAAAAAAAGTACTATTTTGTTATTTTAATTAGAGTTATTAGGTGATCAAAGGTGATAACGGGTAGTTTAATTAGAATGAGCAGGTAATTAGTAAGTGATCAAAAGTGATTTATTGAGATTTGATTAAATGCTTTAAAAACAATTCAATTAACGACCCAATTAGTATGACAAGCCATATTGCACAATTATTGTATATTCAGTAACCAAGTTGATGAGAATATGACATAGAGTAAAAGAAAACTACAAATGTATTCAATTGTGAGGATTGCAAGCTTCTTGGGGTCTCAACTACAGACAACTGTTATGGCTACTACTTTTTCTTCAGTGAGAAACATCTAGAAGCTGGGCATAGACTAGAACAGTTTAACAATTTAAAAGTAATGAAATTGTAATAAAGGGCAAATAAGCCCAACCCTCTTGGCATGAACTTTCATTTATTCTTATTGTTATTAGCCTCCCCTAGCCCCCGCCAAAAAAAAACAAAAAAAAACTACTATCTACGATGGCTAGCAACACACTTTTTAAGCCGTTTCCACACAATGTGTCCATCCTTGAAAGAATTCAGCTAACTCTAACCAGACACAAGTTCAACTATGTTAAAAACTGGACCATAGAAAAACTATATGAAGAAGACATCCCAGAAGCTGCTCGACTAACTACATCGGTACAAGAATGTATATTTATACACATCCTTGATTTTACTAGTCTCGGGTGTAGGGCTAGTGGCTAAAGGCACAGACTGATAACAGCAAACATGCCGTATACAGTTTTCCATCGACACAGTAGGAACAGGACACCAGGTCAAAAGAACAAAAAAAACTGACGATACAACAGACATTCCAGGTTCAGTGATGAAGAACATACTCAAGATGACCCGTGAACAACTTTAGGACAGAGATCGCCAGACATAACTCTTGACTATCAATATGCTGAGTACCCACTGACCCATGGACACCAAGACTATTGACCAGATGACGCTAACTGTTCTGACTGCAGCAGTGTTTGACACCCGACAACAACAGTGACACATTATTTAATGCTATATTTTGTGTTTAATGGTTATTGATTTTACAAAATAAAATGGTATAGTTGGCCTTGATTAAAAGGTAAAAAACACAAAATGTACAAATTAAAAAACACATNTTGTGGCCATCGCACAACATATTTATATTATTTTAGTCTGAAGTGTATTCTGTTATAAGATAGAATAAATCATCGAAACACGTTATATTTTATTCATTTCACAATGTTTTGACAATATTAAAACATGGCATGATATCACCTATAATATATTACCCAAAGACATTAAACGTTACAAAAACATAGTTTGTTTGTTCAATCAACGAGGTAATCATTCAATACATATTTCTATAATTAACAATATAATCTTTTCCAATACACAATTACACCTGGAATTCACAATACACATACAGGAACTCATAAACTTTACCATTAATAATTACTTCGTATACATTTATATAACAATTCATAAATACATTATTCAAAAATACAATATATACAAAATTCAAAATTTTCAACAATACTGGAATAAAATTTTTATTCCAGTATTGTGGACAATACTAGTATTCCAGTATTGTGGTCGCCAAGTTCAAGTGATCCTTTTTAGAGTAAAATAAAATTGAAGAGAAATTAACACACAAACTCATGCGTGACTGGATCAAGTACATGTCATATGTACGGAAGCCTTTTAGGGCCGTACAATTTACTTTTTCTAATTTGATATAACAGATTATTAATTTGATATAACAGATTACCAATTTGATTAAACAAATTATTAATTTGATATAACAGATTATTATAGTTTGATATAACAGATTACTTATTTGATATAACAGATTATTAATTTGATATAACTGATTACTAATTTGATATATCAGATTATTATATACACTGATGGAGGCCATTTTGGATGGACCTCGGGTCCAACTGATAAAATTCTTAAAGCACACCACCCAATTACCATTCAATCAAAGTTTGATCCCATTTTGCCAAATAGTTTCGGATGAGACGATTTTAAATTGTTTTTTTCTGAGGGTCCTATATTTAAACTATGTCCGCTGATGGCGACCATGTTTGATGGACTTCAATAGAATTCTGAAAGTGGACATCTAAGGAACATTCCATCAAAGTTTTGCTCCAATTGGCCCAGTAGTTTCAGACGAGAAAATTTTCATTATTTTCCCATAGGGTCCTATATTAACACTTTCTCCGCTGATTGCGGCAATCTTGGATGGACCTCAGGTCCGACGGATACAATTTTGAAAGATGACTACCTAAGGATCATTTCAAGAAAGTTTAGTCTAATTTAGCCATTGAGTTTCAGGGGAGATTTTTAATGATTTTTTGGAAGAGCTTTCTATTTCAATCCATGGCGGCCATCTTGGTTGGTCGGCGGATTCATTGGATACAATTCTGAAAGGAGGCCACATAAGACCATCCCTGCCAAGTTTGGTCTTGATTGGCCCATTGATTTCGTAGGAGAAGTTTGAAATGTGAAAAGTTAACGGACAACGGATGCTTCTTGGTGGCAAAAGCTCACACGACCCTTCGGGTCAGGTGCTCACACGACCCTTCGGGTCAGGTACTAAAAATAGGAGATACTTATGTAACTAAGGCCACCATTTTGTTTTAACTTGGATTGCAGAATCCTTTGAGATTTTTTTTCCAAGTAAATATAAAAGGATGGTGTTATGTTACACGAGTATCTTCTATTTTAGTTGAGGTTTCCTATGGAAATTCACTGACTACTCAACTTGACTGCATTGAAACTGATTGTTTGTTAATGGCTGATGAGGAGCCCTCTCATTTTCTGGTAGTGGTAGTATTATTATTAAGACCGTTTGATATTAAACTATAATTATTATACCCACGCTCCAATGGAGAGGGGGTAAACTGTTTTACCCTTGTCCGTCATTCCGTCCGTCCGTTCGTCCGTCAAACATTTTTTTTAAATTTTTTCTCAGCTTTCGCCTTGATTAGTACAAAAAAGGATATGGCAATAGATTTAAGCTTTTAGGCAGCCATTTTGGACTAAATGGTACTTTTTTAGGCTATGTAGATTGCTTATTTTTCATCTGATTTGGATGAGATTTTTTTTCATTTGAATCATCTTTGAAAGAGTTTTCAGATGTATGCCAAGAGATTTGATTTGGCTCTTACAATTCCTGAGATAAAAGGGGTCGAAAAGGAGCAACGCCCAAAATCATAAGTTTCATTATTTTTGACGTAGGGTGTTTGTTTTATCAAAGTAAGTGTGGACACAGTAAGGTTTTGGACACAGGATTTCTCACAAAACTATTAAAAACGCATAAAATTGGATAAAACAAACACCCTAGGTCAAAAATAAAAAAAGTTAAAAAAAAAGCTAAAATCTATTGCCACATCCTTTTTTGTACTCACCGAAACAAATATATTTAAAAAAGGTCTGTCAAAATAGCACTTAAAATAAAAAAGTTACGATTGTGGGTCTTGGCCCTTTTCGACCACTTATATTTTGGGAACAGTAAGAGCTACGTCAAAACCGTTGCTTTAATACCAAAAGGTTACTTTTATAAGGAATCTAAAGAAAAAAGCCGCATCAAAATCTGATGAAAAATAAATGCTCTACATCAAAAATAGTGAAAGTACCATTTTTCGGCATTGTTTACCCAGTTTTTCCTCGACAAACAGGAAGTCGATGTCGGTTGGATCTCAAAATGCATTTCACAGTACAACATACCGATACAAAGCTTCATGCTAAATATCAGCGAGCTACAATTTATAGAGGCTGAAAAAATGTTACGAAACTGTGTGACAGACGAAACGGACAGATGGAATAACGGGCAATGGTTATACCTCCCTCTCCATTGGAAAATATAATAATAATAGTTTAATATCAAATGGTCTTAATTATAATATAGCCAGATTTTATACAGGTTAAGAAAATGAGAGGACTCCTAATCAGACATTAACAAACAATCAGTATCAATGCATTCAAGTTGAGTAGAAAGTGACTTTCTATAAGAAACCTTAAGTAAAAATAGAAGATACTCATGTAACATAAGGCCACCCTTTTATATTAACTTGAATTAAAAAAAAAATCTCAAAAAGGATTCCGTAATCCAAGTAAAAATAAAATGGTGGCCTTATGTTACATAAGTATCTCCTATTTTTTGTAACTGACTCAAAGGGTCGTATGAGCTTTTGCCACCATGAAGTATCCATCGTCCATTAACTTTTCACATTTCAATCCTCTCCTACGAAATCAATAGGCAAAATAAGTACCAAACTTGGCAGGAATGTTCTTATGTGGGCCCCTTTCCAGAATTATATCCGATGAATNGTTTGACACCCGACAACAACAGTGACACATTATTTAATGCTATATTTTGTGTTTAATGGTTATTGATTTTACAAAATAAAATGGTATAGTTGGCCTTGATTAAAAGGTAAAAAACACAAAATGTACAAATTAAAAAACACATAAAAATGACAAAATGTGTTTTTTAATTTGTACATTTTGTGTTTTTTACCTTTTAATCGTGGCCAACTATACCATTTTATTTTGTTCAATAGTTAACTTGTGGCCATCGCNATTTTATATAGGACTCTATGGGAAACACAATGAAAAATCTCGTCTGAAACTACTGAGGCCAATTGGAGCCAAACTTTGATTGAATGTTCCTTAGATGTCCACCTTTCAGAATTCTATCCGTTGGACCCGAGGTCCGTCCAATATGGCCGCTATCAGCAGACATAGTTTTCATAAAGGACCTTCAAAGAAAAACAATGTAAAATCTTCTCATCCGAAACTATTTGGCCAATTAAGATCAAACTTTGATTGAATGGTAATTAGATGGTCTACTTTCAGAATTACATTCGTTGGACCNGTTCAATCAACGAGGTAATCATTCAATACATATTTCTATAATTAACAATATAATCTTTTCCAATACACAATTACACCTGGAATTCACAATACACATACAGGAACTCATAAACTTTACCATTAATAATTACTTCGTATACACATAAATACATTATTCAAAAAAACAATACATACAAAATTCAAAATTTTCAACAATACTGGAATAAAATTTTTATTCCAGTATTGTGGACAATACTAGTATTCCAGTATTGTGGTCGCCAAGATCAAGTGATCCTTTTTAGAGTAAAATAAAATTGAAGAGAAATTAACACACAAACACATGCGTGACTGGATCAAGTACATGTCATATGTACATATGGTCAAAACGGCTTGCTACTCATTTCTTTTTTTTTTTTCTTTTTTTTGTGACGATTTTTCACTCAATGTTTGACAAATAATGATGCCAAAATTAACTATGATTCACAAAATAATGGACCACAGCAAAGGTTTTTTCATTCATTTGTAACTGAAAATCTTACAAATTATTTCTAGTCGGTGTTTATTTTCTTGTATGGTTTACTTTCCTCCAATCATAAAGAGTTGAAATAATCAAAGCACTGAAGTACAGCATATTCAGCATTAAATTATTCTCGGTAGGATTTCGACACTAGCCAGTAGCCGTATAAGCAGTTTCCCAGAATAAAAATTGGAAATGACAATAATAATAAGCCAAGATGTTAAAGTATATAGTGTATCCATATGAGAATATGAGAAATTCTTCAAATTCGGGGGGGGGGGGGGGGGGGGGGACTCACCAGACTGGCTGTGGTTCCAAATTATAGTGTTTCTCTGGCTTGGAACATGTGAACTGACTCAAAAACCAGGGAAGTATATTAAATTTAGAGATTATCCATACCAATTTGCAGAATTTATTCTGACACAATATCGAAGTCTAAAATCAAGAATTACCGAAAGTAACAAAAATCCTACTGTTGTGTTTATTGAGTGTCCATACTATTCAATAACTACTTATAACAGGCATATTTATGAAAAGCTGAGGACAAAGATTCGTTACAGAAACTTGGGTAATAAGAACAACAAAAACGACACAAATAACAACACAACATTCAACCAGACTAGTTATTAATAGTAACCGAAAACATCATAGAACTGTAAGTACAGTGTCACATATAAATAAACAATTAAATGTACTTGTGGGCTACTTTAATGATCATCTTAGACTTATTGATGACTTAAGAACACCCAGATTATCACAAGACTTGATTGACAGTAGGAAAGGCAAGAAATTGAAAGCAACAAAATACAGAAAAAATGGAATTCAATTCATTGAACTAGCCCTGGAACTAGAAACATTATACTGCTAAATTGCAGACAGGGAAGCCATGTTTGCAGTACAGAGAACTCCAAATATAGAGTAAGTTTTATAATTTATATCATAGGTAGATGTAGACACGGAAGCCCTGTTTACATTTATTAGTATATTCAGAGACATATAATTAAATGTCTCTGGTATATTGCATTACAAGGAAGCCTTGTTTAAGAACAATTACAGGTTAGATATAAAAAATAGTCTGTCTACAAAGAAAGAAAGAAAGAATATATTTTATTCCAATTAAAGGGCCCATAAATAGAGCATAAAATATAAACAATGACTGACATTGATTTGTATATAAATATTACAAAAGAAAGAAAAAAAAACAACAACAATCTGTTTATATGGGTTGGGGCAGAGCCATTGTATTTTAAATATATCTTATAGTAAATTATACCAATTCCATATTTACTTATAAAAATAAATATATACATCAACCTATATATCATTCACATTAATTATATTAGAGTTTCTTCGATTTTCAAATCCAGTATACATAAATTGTCCCAAAAGTTTAAGTAAATCCAAATCTTCATTTATAAAAAGCCAATTAAATATAAGGGAGTTATCTAGATGTCCAAAGTTGTGAAATTTTGAAATAACGGTTTCAAAGAACTTATCTCTTATCTCATTATAGAGACAGCATTCCATTATAAAATGTTGCTCATCCTCTATTTTGTCTATTGTACAATACTGACATTTTCTCTGTGTCCTATCAATATAATTTTTTGAATATCTGTCAGTCTCAATCCTTAAAGGATGAGAGCTAATTCGAATTTTACAAATTGATTGTCGGTGTCTGAATTCTTTTATATTCAAATATTTTTCAAAACTAAAAGTAGTTTTAAAAGAAAAATAGGAAAATAATTTACCTTTTTCAGACTTGAGAATTTGATCTCTGTATACATTCCAAAAAATATTATATTGGCTATGTAATTTTTCTTTGACTACTTTTACAAATTGATATAAACTACATGCTTTGTTTTGAATACCAATACCCAGCTTTTTCAGAATAAATATAATACTAGAAAACCATGTATTTATATTATGGTTTTGATGTAGATTTTGACTACACAAATATGTATCATATAATAACCCATTATCCACCTTCTCCAAACTATGATAATATTTTAACATTGATAAGACAATTGATAAAGAAATACATAGGATAACGTCCAAGTTCAGACACCACAGCAAAATTACTTGACCTTTTATTAACACCCAAAATATATTTTAAGAATTTGATATGAGATTTTTCTGATACATCATTTTCAAAAACCTTCTCTAATATAAATTGATCATGTTTAGTACATGCTGCTGATGTTGTTGAGAACATACCCCAAATTTCACATCCGTAAGTTAAAATTGGCTTGACAGTATGATCATATAAATGTAGTAATGTCGAGATACTGGGATCTGCAGATGACATGCACTGTTGTAATTTAAAACAGGCCTTCATAGATTTTTTTAATAACTCTTCCTTGCACTGAGAAAATTTACCACTGGGTATGAAAGTTATGCCCAAATATTTAAAATTATATGTACAACTAATGGATTTACACTCTAGATGAAAGTAATAATCTAAATGTCTGCCGGGTTTATTAAAAATCAAGACTTGAGTCTTTTTCAAATTTACTGTCAATAACCACTTGGAACAAAATGAGTTTAACATATCTAATCGTTGTTGTAATCCCTCTGAGGTGTCTGAAAATAATACAATGTCATCGGCATACATTAAACAGTCTATACGATGTTCATTTACATTCACATGGTTCTCACAAGAAGACAAGATATCAGGCAATTCATTGATAAACAAATTCAGGACTTAAAACAACTCCCTGTCTTACTCCAACGGAAGATTTAAATAAAGGGGTAACACAGAGTTTACTTTTATTATACATATCTTTAACAATATTATAGAAATTCCCTGATATATTATGTTGTAAAAGTTTATATCGAATGCCAGCATGCACAACAGTGTCATAAGCCTTTCTAAAATCTTTCTACATTATATCATGTATATATACTATTAATAAATAGCTAAACAACGATGGGATTTATTCTTGGTACACATTTTCTTCAGGTTTATTTGAAGAGTTTGACCTCAATATTACAGAATTTGAGAATTTAAACCAACCTTTTAAAAATGTTAAATGTCGTTTAAAAAATAAAATCAAACAAATTGTGAATGAGTTTTATTATAAAAAAAACACTAAACAAATTAGCATCTTTTTCAGAAAATTCTAAGTTGTTTATTTATGGCAAAATTAAGTCGGAAATTAAACTAGAACAATATTTATTAGAAATATCAAATTTTAAAACTAGACAGCTTTCAACTAAATTTCGGGTTAGTGACCATAATTTAGAAATAGAAATCGGAAGATATCAAAATATACCAATTAAGAGATAACAGAATTTGTAAACACTGCAGTTCAAATGAAATTGATGATGAAATACATTTTGTGCTAAATTGTACCAAGAATAAATCTGCTAGAAATGACTTATATTCATCAATAAATATTATGAATCCAGATTTTATTCAAGTTCAGCCACTCAATAAACTAAAACAAATTTTAAATCCAAATTTTCAACTTTTTTCAGCAGTAGCAGACTAAAGCAAAGTACAGACTTGCGAAAGTAAAGTCCACGTTGGCCAAAGTTACTCAATATATATCTGTATTTACATGTTATTTGTTGTTGTATAAACATATGTTTGTATGTCTTGTATATTTTGTCATTGTATTTGCTTGGCCATATGGGCGTAAATTTGCAAATAAATATATATATATATATATATATATATATATATATATATATATATAGCAAGTTTAAAATTAACTATAAAGTAGACAGGGAAACCCTGTTTACAGAGTACATAGACTATAGATTTGTGTTTAGTGTCATAATTACTTTAAATCGAATGAACTTGGTCCTTCGATAATAGACAGGAAAGTCCTGTTTATATCGAATAACGCAAGAAATTGGTTAGCGATGAGACAGAGAAGCTCTGTTTCACGAGAAATTAAAATACAATCTCTAATTTTGCTGCAATTCAACACGACCAATGTTGTAAATCTTGCATAGACAAGGAAGCCTTGTTTAAAGTAGTCAAGAAATTAACTTGTTAAGACAGAGAAGCTCTGTTTTATATACCGGGATATAAAGTGTAACTATGACTAGTCCGGATAAAATCATTAAGACAGGGAAACACTGTTTTCGCTTTCAAACATAGTCCCTAAACTATTCACAGAACTCAACTTGATAAAGACAGGGAAGCCCTGTTTTATAGAGTGTAACTAAGTCTAGGCTGAACAAAATAATTCAAGACAGGGAAGCCCTGTTTCAAGTCTTCAAACATAAGAGGAAGTACTACAACAAAAGATTCCTCAGGCGCGGATCCCTGGACATGCGACATTTTCATTTTCTGACCCCGATTCTAGGGTTATGGAATGCCAAAGGTGCAATGAACATTATTGCTTAAAGTGCTTAAAAAATCAAAACTGAGTATGAGGTGTTAACTAGATCAGATACAACGTGGTTCTGTGTAAACTGTAAAGACATTGTACAACAACAAATCTCTGCAGGGTTTTATTTTGAAGCAATGTAAGTCAATGATGGACATGTTCAATGACAAATTTAATAAAGCAGAAGTTAAAATAGATGCTAAATGTGACTAAACCCAAGTTAGAGAGATAATTCAAGACGAACTAACAAAATCAAATTTATCTGAAGAAACATATGCAAATATTGCAGCAAAGGGTACACCTATAGCTCCAAAAATGAAAAATGAGCTGGCAACAGAAGTCTTAGACGAAAGGCACGAAAGGAAAAAGCAGAAGAAAAACTTCAATAATATTTGGTATCCCTGAATGCGAATCAGAATCTTAAGAAGCCCGTATGAACCATGATATGACGCAAATTACAACCCTATATGATGCATGTAAAATACAGATTGACCATGAGGCTATTAATAAAACTAGAAGACTAGGAGGGTACGATAAAAGTAAAACAAGGCCCCTACTAGCTGAAGTAAAAGACATCGAAGCTAAATTAGCCATCTTTAAAAAGGGGGACTACATGTACAAAGTCAGGGAGTCACCCTGGGCAAGGAAAATATTTAAAAAAAACAGACTGAACACTGAGTGTAAAAATGTAAATAACAAGCGGGATAAGGTTTTTAAGGTTTTTTAAGGTTGATTTCTATAAATATGTTCTCCTGAAACTCTGTACTCATCTGCACTTGCTTTGCGTTTATTTCACTATTTACGAAAAGTATTAAACCTCTACCCAGGTCATTTTCCAGGTTTTTTCCAAACATATTATAGTTTCCTACCTCCGACAATGAGTATTCTGCCATGTTAGGTAAGTATCTGTTGTTTTTTGGTTTTACTTCAGTAATACCTATAATTTGTGGTTTTCTGTCTTGGATTCTTACTTTAAGTTCTGACAATTTATTAAACAATTGATCGGCATTTGTATACATACAATTTAAAATTGGTAGCACCAAATGTCTTTTTGAAATTGTATAGGTTTAATACTTTTCGTTAATAGTGCAGATGAGTACAGAGTTTCAGGAAAACATAATTATAGAAATCAACCTTAGTCAAAATGATAAACTTCTTGTAGGGCTTGTCTACAGATCTCCGTCGAACAAATCAACAGATTATAATAATAGTCTATTAAACCTGATAAATGAGAGTGAAAAGAAAGGTCATACACATTTATTAATTATTGGAGACTTCAACTATCCTAACATTGACTGGGAGAGGCGACAACACTACTACTTCTGAACACAAATTTATAGAGGCGATACAAGACAACTTTCTATTCCAGCATGTTAGAAAGCCAACTAGATGGAGGGGAACAGACACTCCAAATATATTGGACCTAATACTCACAAACCAGGAAGAAATTATCTCTAATATTGAATTGGGAAAAGCGACCATTGTGTTATCACATTTGAGTTCCAACTGTTATTTAAATATAAGGAAAATTAGCAATGTCAAGAGGCTATATAACAAAGGAAAATATACAAATCTTAAAACGGAAATGGACAGGAAAGATTGGCTAAATCTACTAAAAGACACAAATAGCATTGATGTTAATTTGAATATATTTATAAATATATTAAGGGACTTAGAAGATAAATATGTACCTACAATGACAGTAAAACAACTTGGCAGAGGGAGGAATGACTTCCCTATAGACAAGAAAACGAGGGAAAAAATAAGAAGGAAAACATTTTATATAAAAAGTAACATCGAGCAATGATCCCGCTATCCGACATGAACATAACAAAGTGAGGAATCATGTAAAAGCATCAGTCAATTATCGAAATAGGCCAAGAATAACCCAAAAGCTGTATGGCAATACGAAGTCGAAATCAAAGATAAAAGAAGGTATGGGAGACCTACACATCAACCCTAGTGATAACCAATCACCTAAAACAGACCAAGACATAAAAAGGCCAATATCTTATCTGAGTATTTTTCCAGTGTATTTATGACAGAGCCAGACGGAGATATACCAAAACTTGACTATAATAATATTAACTTTAAAATGCCAGATTTAGTTATTACTGAAGACAAAGTTCTGAAAGTATTAAATGCTCTAAAAATTGACAAATCTCCAGGACCTGATGAGCTACACCCTCGTCTATTAAAAGAACTATCTACTTCCTTGGCTTTACCACTAAGCATCATATTCAAGCAATCCCTAGACAAACAAGGAATACCAGAGGACTGGAAAGGGGCTCTCATTAGCGCAATTTTTAAGAAAGGGAACAGATCCATGGCTAGCAATTACAGACCAGTCAGCCTTACTTCAGTAATAAGCAAATCTATGGAAAAGATTATCAGGGAACATATAATGGAACATATGAAGTCTAACAACTTATTTTCGGTAAAACAGTATGGATTTATCCCTGGGCGATCAACCTCTCTATAGTTATTAGAAGTTTTAGATAAATGGACCGACGCAATTGATTTGGGCTTTACTGTAGATTGTATTTACATGGACTATCAGAAAGCCTTTGATAAAGTCCCGCACAAACGGTTAATTAGTAAAATGAAGAGCTATGGGATTGAGGATCCAGTGCTTTGATGGACCCAAAAATTTCTTACAGGGAGAACTCAAAAGGTGGTAGTAAATGTTACTAGCTCTAACTGGGAAGAAGTCTCATCTGGAATTCCGCAAGGTTCAGTCCTGGGACCCCTACTTTTCGTCATATATATAAATGACTTACCGAACCAGGTATACTCGTAGCCATACTTGTTTGCTGATGACACAAAAATATACAGAATTATGAAAAATCAGGATGAACCCAGCATTTTGCAAAGAGATTTTAGCAAATTAGAAGATTGGAGTAATGTATGGCTGATGAAGTTCCATCCGGAAAAAATGTAAGCCTATGAGAGTAGGGAAAAATACACAAAATCTCCAACACGGATATTCACTTTTAGGCCAGACAGTAGAAAAAATCAATCAAGAGAAAGATATTGTAGTATTAGTTGACTCGGAGCTATCCTTTGAAAATCATTTATGCGAAAAGGTGAACAAAGCCAATTCCACTTTTGCAGCACTCAGACGGACATTTAAATATCTAGACGCCAAGTCCTTTGTTACATTATATAAAACCATGGTTCGTACACATTTAGACTATGCTAGCTCTGTGTGGCCCCCTTATAAAATTAAGCACATTTACAAGCTAGAAGGAGTTCAAAGAAGAATAACTAAACAAATTCCAGGGATGAAAGATCTATCATATCCAGAACGACTATGAAAGCTTGGGTTGCCAACATTAGCATACAGGAGGTTAAGGGGAGATATGATCGAAACTTTCAAAATTATAAATGGATACTATGACCAGGGGGCTAGCACAGTGGTTAAACTACTGTGATTCAGATATAAGACACAGTACAAGAATCAACACGAAAAAAATAGTACAACAAAGAGCAAATACAAATCTGAGAAAGCACTCATTTGGAATAAGAATAGCTCGATTTTGGAATAAACTACCCCAGAAAATAGTAAATGCTCCAAGTATAAACGCTTTTAAGAACAGAATAGATAAATACTGGATAAGTCAGGACCTATATTATGATGATTATAAGGCAAATATTCAAGAATTAGGAAGTCACGTGACAAATGAATATTTGCAAGATGAAGTATTCGAGTCTGGTGAAGAGGAACCTTAGGGATCCTGTGCCGGAAAACATCAATAAGTATCTACTGTGTCAGCCGAGGTCACTGATGTAGGCATCTGGTTCCAATCTCTGATGGTTCTAGGAAAGAATGAATTGCCGTACACGTCGTTGTTGGTTCTCTCCTGGAAGTAGCCATTTTCTACTCGGGTTCTCCGGTCACTTGGTTTGAGGTACTCATGCCTGTTGATGTCTACTAGGACATGCTGGATTTTATATAACATAGATAACCGCTTTGTCTTCCTTCTTTCTTCTAGAGTTTCACATTCGAATTGTTTTATCATATTTGTGACACAGCCAGGTGTACGGTTTGTGTAGTTGTTGTTTGCAAATCTTGCTGCTCTTTTCTGTACCTCTTCCAATTTCTTTATCTGTTTCTGTGTTGTTGGGTCCCACACTGTGCAAGAGTATTCTAGTGTAGGTCTTACAATTGTTGTATAAGCCGCTGCTTTTACTGGCTTTGTACAGTCTCTTAGGTTCCGTCGAATGAACCCGAGCGTTCTGTTTCCCTTCATTACAATGTTATCAATATGTCTATCCCATGATAAATCCTTGTTGATGGTGACTCCAAGGTATTTGCTGGCATCTACAGTTTCTAGAGTGCGTCAATGAAGTTGGTAATTTCTTAATACGGGTTCTCTATTCCTTGGTGATATTCGAATCATGATGCATTTCTTTGCGTTGAAACTCATTTGCCATTTATTTTCCCAATCTTCCAGCGATGTAAGATCTGCCTGTAGTTGTTCAATATCTGCTTAGTTGGATATCCTCTTATAGAGTAAGCTGTCATCTGCAAATAGCTTGGTGATCGAAAATGATGTTGTTTCTGACATGTCATTAATCTAAGTCGAGAATAAGAGGGTCCCAAGACAGTTCCTTGCGGTACACCACTGTTCCTTCCAGCACAACTCTCTGCATTCTGTTTTCTAGAAAGGAACGGATCCATCTGTTCGTTATCTGGTTCACACCATAGAATTCTAGTTCTCCTTTCTCCTGTCTCTCTCCATTCTGCTGTCCCCTTTCCCTCGGTCTTACCAAGTACGTATACGTACCAAGAACGTAGTCTTACTTGCAAGTTTCCAAATAAAATGGCTTTTGGGTCAGCAACGAGATACTGACTACTGGACTGTTGAACATTTTCGGGGACTTATACATGCCTGCCAACTTTTGAAAATCGCGATGGGGGATTTGCTGCATATCAAATAAGGAAACTCTCGTAACTTGGCTACAGGGGTTCTTATGATATGCTTTTGTTGTTTATGGTGTTCTATTGTGTTTTATCATTACATTCTACTCTTCCGTATTTAATTGCCCTCAAGTATCACTTATCTGGAAATTTGGAGCCTCCATGGGGGTTTTCACTCAAAAAGCCTAGAAAGCGGGAAGGTTGGCATGTCTAATATAGTCCAACAGCAGAGGCGTTGACCCGTTGGTAACAAATATCTAAATGCCAATTTGCTGTAAATTTAATTTCTGCATATGGCCATTTCGAAAATGTATGTGTCATTGGTGCTATAAACATATATTTGTTGCACCCAACAAAAATTTCATTGGAACAAATATTATAAACATTGGCATAATATTTCTTCCTTTTGGAACATATATTATGTAACATTTATTCTGGAAGGAACAAATATCATAATATTTGTATTTTCCTTTTGAAAAAATATCATGGTGGAACTTATATTCAAGTGCAAAGGGAGGCAACACTAGACCAAACAGGAATGGGGTTTTAACGTTAACTAACGAAATAGAATTTAAAACAAAATCCCCTTGACCTTTACGGATTTTTAACTGCATCTTTAGTGAGATCTATCAAAATAATATGCCCTTTTATGTGTCTGTTGTTTTGTTTATATGTTACCAAGACAAGGACGCAACGTTATAGTGAAAGTTTAAGAAATTTACAAATATAAAGGCCAAGCCTATGGTTAAATGGCAATAATTCCAAATGTAATTGTAACGTTCATTTTCATTGGTCAACGTCATGAATAGCAAACGGAAATATTTTTCGATATTTCCGTTTGCCCATTAATCCGCTCCGCAAAAATATAGTGCAGCAAATAATGACGTCGTTAACATGGATCCCGCAATTTTTAACATACAAAATTAGAATTATAAGGATTAAACACTGATTTTTAGGAAATTATGTATGTATAAACTCCGGCAGCTCACTCACAAACTTTACATAAAGTCCTTCAATTTCCTAAAAATGAGTGTTTAATCCTATAATAACCATATACTATACCTGCCATGAATTACTGATTCTAATATGAAAGAAAATGGAATTTTCTATTCTGAAGCGACCTAAGAGAAGGTGGATTTCCCATCTCAACTGCTGTCTGTGTCTATGACGTCACCATACAAAATCTGAAGTTTTCAAACAGATGCAATTTCAAAATCGAAATCGAAAGCAAAACAATATTGATGAGTGGGGCAAGGGGGGGGGGGGGGGGCCCNGGGGGTCCCATAACAGCCTAACAGCAAATTGATTTTTCCAATAACAGATAACAGATAATTCAAATAAGTGATAACAGCTAACAGGGTATATCAAGTCAATAACAGCTAACATATAAATGTAAAACTTGGATAACAGTAATCTTGTTCAATAAAACTTTCTTGTGGAGAAGATATACATTCATAGACAATCATTGTTCATCATAAACATGTTCATTGACTATCACTGTACAAGGCGAAAAATACAATAGCCCTATTTTTTTTTTTATGTCTTGGATTAGGCTAGTTGAATTTTTCAGACACTTACAGTTCTACCCGCTCTAGTAGTAACAGCTCGCATGAAGTCTAATTCTTTTCGTGAATAAAATTATTGAGTCTTATCTCAGAACTGACTAACTCAAATGCAAGAAGAGGTATTGTCTTAGTGATGCTACAGGCGCGGATCCAGACAATTAGAAAAGGGGGGTTCCAAATGGTAAAGAAAGGAAATATCGGAGAGCGGAGCGAGGCGCGAAAACTTTTTGGGGCATTTCTTGATAAAACATCACGATATTCATTAAACAAGTGTTGTCAGAAGACAACATAGCTCGCCGGGGATTCCTGTAACCTCAATGCACAATAAATTCGAAAGTAATAGAAAGCTTTCTTCACAAGAAAGTCACATATCAAATATAAACACCCTACCACTTAACAACTTAATTCTAGAAGCAAAGTTAAAGTTTTTAAAAAATTGGCCTCACGGCAAGGTCAAGGTCAAAATGTCTACAAATATGGTACCATTAGAAAGCTCTTATCAAAAGAACACCACATACCAAATATGAACACCCTACCACTAAACAACTTAATTCTAGAAGCAAAGATTAAAGTTTTTAAAAAATTACCCTCAGGGCAAGGTCAAGGTCAAAATGTCTACAAATATGGTACCACAAGAAAGCACTCATCATAAGGAAGTTACATACCAAATATAAACACCCTACCGCTAAAAGCCTACCTTCTATAGGCAAGGTTAAAGTTTTTTAAAAATTGCCCTCAGGGCAAGGTCAAGGTCAAAATGTCTACAAGTATAGTACCAGAAGAAAGCTCTCATCACAAGGAAGTCACATACCAAATATAAACACCCTACCACTAAAAGCCTACCTTGTAGAGGCAAGGTTAAAGTTTTTTGAAAATTTCCCTCAGGGCAAGGTCAAGGTCAAAATGTCTACAAGTATGGTACCAGAAGAAAGCTCTCATTATAAGGAAGTTGTATACCAAATATGAACACCCTACCACTAAAAGCCTACCTTCTAGAGGCAAGGTTAAAGTTTTTTTTTAAAAATTGCCCTAAGGGCAAGGTCAAGGTCAAAATGTCTACAAGTATAGTACCAGAAGAAAGCTCTCATCACAAGGAAGTCACATACTAAATATCAACATCCTAGCTATTCAGGTCTCAATTCCACAAGCCAGGTTAAAGTTTTGCTGACGCCGACGCCGACGACGCCGACGCCGGGGGTATGACAATAGCTCTCCGGACATTCGTCCCGGCGAGCTAAAAATACATGATTGTATAGAAAAAAAAGGGGTTCCAACCACCGGAACCCCCTTCTGGATCCGCCAATGTGCTAAGAATGAAATGCGCAGTTGAATATGTATTACACTGTCTTACTGCTTCTATCAACATGTTTTTCAGTTGTCAAGGATCGAAGATTCGAACAACGTTCAAAAATCTGTATGTGTGAATTTTCATTGCTCGAATTTTCTTTTCTCATCATGTAGTTATTGGTGATCAATTTCACTTCTTGTATTAGTGTTTTTCAATTTCAACTTTTGTCGTAGAGATGAAGTATTATTTGCCATATATAGTCTATTCCTATTTCTATATAGTTCAGTATTTTACTGTTGTTTTCTTTTTTCAGCGTAATCATATAGCTACTGTCTACAACTGTATAACTTCTTCGTCTGTCTACATTTTGCTTAATTAAGCTAATCCTGACTTGGAATTCGAGCTAAAAAGTCCCAAAACACCGTTAAATTCTATGATATTAAAAAGGACAAGTATAATTATAAAATTTTCAGAAAAAAAGTGTCAAGTCTTGAGGTAATAAATGTATGTTGTGATGGGAGAAGTATTTTATTTCAAATCCCCGGCACCTGAATTGGTTTTCAGGGGCTCCGGCGACACATCTGTCGGGTGCGTCCCCAGTTGGTGGATAATGGAATGCTCTGTCTATGCGGGGTAGTCAGTTCATAATCACAGAAAGCCTGACCGCGAACCATTGTAGCCAAACAACTGTGTGAAGAAACGGTTACGCTCCATGCAGTATAAAGACCCCTTCTATACTGTCTAAAGAGAGCATAGTCGCTAGGACTCGTATAGGAGGCTAATCTTCCTGCTCCTACCCATTTGTCCCCTTTTCCAGTGGCAATCAAAACTCGTTGTCCCGGTTGTCCCTTTCATTCTATCTTCTCTTACTTAATTTTTTTTTAGAATTGATTAACTTGTCCTTGTCCTGATAAAGCTGAAATATTGCTCACTGGGCGTTAAACTCTAACTAATCAATCAATCAATTCATTTCAAATTGAACTTCTAAAAAAAATCTGAAAATTGACTACAGTAGATAGAAAGTTGAACCACAAAATCGACTTAATAGTCAAAAAGTAGATTAACAACTTCTACAGTTGCAAAATAATTATGCAGCAAGCGGGGGGGGATTTGAAAAGGAGGAATTCTGACTTAGAAGTGAAAGGAAAAATCGCCGAGCGGAGCGAGGCTCGAAAATTTTTAGGGTATTTCTTTGTATTAACACCAAACTGGACTGTTCAATAACAGCTAACAGTGAACTGAATATTCACCATAACAGCTAACACAGAACTACCCAATAGCAGCTAACACAACATTATATTTTGCAATAACAGCTAACAGAGAATCAATTTTACCCTATAACACAATAACAGTTAATACCCTCCCCCCCCTCATTGATATATAGTTTACGTGTCTGACTGGCATGATTTAGTTAAAAACTATTCTTAACGGTTATTTCCGTCATAAATTAAGACAAACAAAATTAAAAACATGGTTGTTTTTCATCACTTTTACTCTTATTCCTAAACCGTTTGCGCATGTGCGAAATGTATGGTTATCGAGTATTATACTGGTTGACGATTTACAAGAGCCATGTTAGAAATCTAAATATACGTCTTTTGTTAAGATGCTGATTTATTCTAAATCAACAAAACCTGCAAGAAGCTAAACATATTTGTTCATT
Organism: Modiolus philippinarum; assembly: GCA_002080025.1. Taxonomy (NCBI): domain Eukaryota; kingdom Metazoa; phylum Mollusca; class Bivalvia; order Mytilida; family Modiolidae; genus Modiolus; species Modiolus philippinarum. The sequence continues at coordinate 36,888 of MJUU01001127.1, forward strand.
TTTAAAAGAAATGTTTTCAAGTAGGAAAATAGAGTTAAAAAACTTGTAATTAGAATCTTCCTCAGATACAAAATAATATTAATCTTATCTGTCATACTCTATTACTCTGAATACTTTTTCTTTATCTTTTTGTTATTGCATTCTTTATTTCTTTTTTATTTTTATTTTACCACATGACATGTAACAATAAAATTATTTGATTTGATTTGATTTAGAAGTAGATTTGACAACTTGTCCGGTGTCACGTGATCTTGATTAAGTGAAATTTTAAAGGCGGAAATGACGGAAATAAACGCACTTCCCGTCAAAAATGTCCCATAACATAAGTTCGGTACCAGAATACTTGTTTTAGACTAATTTTTGGAATTCTTGCCACTAATTCTACCAAATTGATCATTGAAAATGGCCACTTGAAAAGTAGCGTTGTTGGCAACCACCTGTTTAGGTAGATGGTACCTCTTTTGTGTATGCGATGCAATAGTTTTATGATTAAGAACATTATCTCTTATATCATGTATATATTCTTATTAGTCAAAAGCATGTCTGTCTTATTTTTGTGGTCCTACATTTGTTCTATGACATGTTTGATTATCAAATTGATGGAGTAACATTTTATTCCCAAGCAAAGAATTTTTGAATAAGTTTTGATAATGACTTTTTCAAAAATTAATAATCACATGGCACATGAAGAAAGGAGACCAGTATCCCAACAAAATATTTCTGTGAACGAATTTTGATATCAAAAATATTTTCTTGATGACTATACTCCCTTCTCACTTCTTCGTGGTATTCATGTTCATTTCAACCAAAATTTTAATCGTGACGTCACTGTTACTACGTAGCTATGTACCACGAAGATATGTATGGAGGGGTATTTCCGCCACCAGAGAAATTCTATGCTGTAA
>MJUU01001128.1:2158-36726 GCA_002080025.1 Modiolus philippinarum
AATTTTTGACAAGTCACGCTCTAACTGATAAATACTTTGATCAGCTCACTTCAAACTTTGCAGATTAATTTCTTAAAGAAATATCAAGCTTAATTAGGCAGTTATAGGTGCTTCTGAATTGAGAACCCCTTACCTAAATCACTTAAAGCTTTGAAGGGTGACAACGGGCGTAGCATGCGACTTGGCGCAGCTGTTTATTTGGTGAATTTCGTCACCAGGGAGGATTTTGACTTTCTCTGTACATTTCCTTTAGAAAGCAATTTGGCCGCCGTCAAAGAAGGATAACTCTTGTCAAATTAAATGCATGTTCAATCTATATCTATCTTTACTTGTACTTTGATAACAATGATTACTACTTTAATTAGTATATTTATAATGGTTTGTGAAGAGAAAACTAGATATATAATACTTAATTAATAATTAATTGGTATGTAAGATTTGTTTAGCTTGTTATTTTATTATGTCCATAAACTTTAAACAGATGAAAATTGAGTGTTTATTTTATTATTTACTAGCTCATCTGGCCAAAGGTGATAACTCTTGTCAAATTAAATGAATGTTCAATCTATATCTATCTTTACTTGTACTTTGATAACAATGATTACTACTTTAATTAGTATATTTATAATGGTTTGTTAAGAGAAAACTAGATATATAATACTTGATTAATAATTAATTCGTATGTAAGATTTGCTTAGCTTGTTATTTTATTATTTCCATAAACTTTAAACAGTAATTAATTAAGATGAAAATTGAGTGTTTATTTTATTATTTATTAGGGCCCCGCATCGAGATGCGGGTGACCTATAGTTTTCACTTTGTCCGTCCGTCTGTCCGTCAACAATTTTTTTGGTCGAAGTTTTCTGGGCTTATACAAGTGGGAATGATTTCATATTTGGTCTGAAGCTTTATGATAATGAGTTGTACCGTGTAAGCAATTTTCAGGTTTGCCGTGCCACTACTTCCTGTTTGCCGATACTTTAACTTTTTATTATACCACTCTATGGATGAAAATTTTTCGTCAAAGTTTTCTGGGCTTCTACATGCAGGAAGGATTTCATATTTGGTCTGAAGCTTTATGGTGATGAGTTGTAACATGTAAGCAATTTTCAGGTTTGCCATGCCACTACTTCCTGTTTGCCGATACGTTAACTTTTTATTATACCACTCTATGGATGAAAAGTTTTCTTGGCCTCTACAAGTGGGAATGATTTGATATTTGGTGTAAAGCTTCATGTTGATGAGTTGTATCGTGTATCGCTATTTTCAGGTTTGCCGTGCCCCTTTTCCAGTGGCTTTCAAAAGTCGTTGCCCCGGTTGTCCCTTCCACCTTTGATTCTTTCTTCTTTTGCTTTCAATTTTTTGAATTGATTAACTTGTTCTCGTCCTGAAATAGCTGAAATATTGCTCATTGGACGTAAACTCTAACTAATCAATCAATCAATCAGGTTTGCCATGCCACTACTCCCTGTTTGCTGATACTTTTTAACTTTTTATTTTAAAATATTTTCATAAACAAATGTTGATAATTTGGTACAAAGGAAGTGACTGCCTTTTGCGGGGCCCTTATGCGTTCAGCAGTACCTCTAGTTAGCTCACCTGGCCAAAGGCCATGTGAGCTTTTGCCATCACTTGGCGTCCGTCGTCCGTCCGTCCGTTAACTTTTATTCAAAGATCTTCTCCTCTGAAACTGCTGGGCCAATACTAACCAAACTTGGCCTGAATCATCACCAGGTGACCAGGGTATGCTCTTTCAAGTAGACCATACAACATGGCTGCTGTTACTAAAAATAGAACATAGGGGTAAATTTCTGTTTTTTGCAAATTACTCGAAAATCATTACAGATATCAAAGTTCTGACGGAGTAAAAATGATCAGCATGATGAGATCTACCTGCCCTGCAATTTTGAAGAATATTCGTGTACCCGTCTTGGAGTTATTGCACCTTTTCCGTAAAATTTTCAGTTTTTCAGTACTTTTAGTCTTATATATTGAAAATGGTAGAAGATAGATGTGAAGTTTATATAACAAAAATGGTCAGCATAGTAAGATCTACATGTCCTGCAATTTTGAAGAAAATCTGACAACCCACATAGGAGTTATTGCCGCTTTTTCTTTGAATTTTCACAATTTTTTAACGTTTTTACTTTCATTTCAAAAACTTCTACATATGTCCAGCAGGTTCGCATCTCATCCAAGATGGCCACCAGTGGGGAAGATAGTTTAACATAGGACCCTATGGGAAATGCATTCAAAGATCTTCTCCTCCGAAACCACTGAGCCAATGGGGACCAAATTTTGACACAGTAATCTTTGGATGGTCCCCTTTAAAGTTTGTGATTTTTATGTTCGTACTTCATCCAAGATGGTCGCCAGCACGGGACATAGTTTAATAAAGGACACTATGGGAAATGTATTCAAAGATCTTCTCTGAAACTACCAAGTCAAACTGAACCAAACTTGGTAGCAATAGTCCTTGGGTGGTCCCCTTTAAAGTTTGTGGTTTTTACGTTCGTACCTCATCCAAGATGGCTGCCAGCGTGGAGCATAGTTTAACATAGGGACCCTATGGGAAATGCATTCAAATGTCTCTCCTCTGAATCCCCTGAGCCAGTTGGAACCAAACTTGGTTGCAGTTGTCTTTGGGTGATCCCTTCCAAAGTTCGTGATTTTTAGTGTTTACCTCATCCAAGAATGAAAATGTAACATCTGGTGAACTGATTTATAGTATGAATGGGTGGTCTATTGGTGACAATGAATAAAACCAGTCACCAGGTGAGCGATACAGGCCCATGTGAGCCTCTAGTTGATGAATGCAATAATCAAATAGGTGTTAAACAATAATTATTTTATAATTTAACTTTTATTAATTAACAAATTAGCAATCAAGGTAATGATTAAAGATTTTTTTTTGAAGATTGTCTATGTGTAATTATACAGTATATTTTCTCAAAAATAAACTTCAAAAAAAATAAAAATTTGTGTTTTTTGTGAAAAAGGTATATAAGGGCAATGGATTATAATTATGAGTTGTAACATGTATTTTCCATGTGGAATATGTGGAGATGAGTGTTCAAATGATACCATTCAGTGTAGTGACTGTGAAAAATGGACGCATAGCAAGTGAATTCAAATGGGACCAAAGATGCTGAAAGAGTGGTCAGATGCCAATATGAACTTTCTGTGTTAAAAATGCTACTTTGAGAATGGAGTTTTTCCCTGAAAGGGTAAATTTTTATGCCCCCAGATCAAGGATCAGGGGCATATTGTTTTTGTCCTGTCTGTCTGTCTGTCTGTCTGTGCGTCCGAAACTTTAACCTTGGCTATAACTTTTGAACTATATAAGGTACACTTTTGATACTTGGCAAGTGTATAGGTCTAGTCAAGAGGAACATAAATATGCAAAAAAAATAGGTCAAAGGTCAAAGGTCAAGGTCATAGGGGTCAAAAAGGGGTAAAAATTGGAATCTGGGGGCATATGTAGTGTTTCACAAACACATCTTGTTTTTTTGGGTCATTTTGTGCATCTTTCAAATAACAAGTAATTAAATTATAATAAAGAAATTATGAAAAGATTATAATGTATGAAATTTCATCTAAAATTGATCAACTATCAATATTTAATTATTTATTGTTTTATATTTATATGTTAAGCTCTTTGACTGATATTTCATCAAAAATTATATTTATTCAGTTGGCCTATTAATAGTTTCAATATTTAATTATTTATTGTTTTATATTTTTATTGTACGCTTGTTGAATAACTAGAATAATCACTAAAATAATTCAACAATGCAATAAATGAGATCAGCATACATGTGATAGCTCCCAGATCCTGCAGGAGTCTCCCGTTTTTAGGCCCTTAAATTTGTCCTCACGGATTTAGCTGTAAATCTCCCGTATTTCAGTTGTTGAAAATAATGTGAAGTTTACCCTATAATGCCTGTCAATCAGTTGCGCTTGGATGATTTCTCATTGAATTTAAAGGTAATTAATGATATTTTGTTGCTTTAAATAATCACAGGTGTCATTTATAGCCTCCATCAACATGGCCATGATTTAATTACCGGGGTCATTTTGTTTTACAAGTCACCATGTTTACATAAGTCAAAGTGGCATGTGAAAGCCTAATTAAGGAATTAAGAACATGTAATACACATGGTAAACGGGAAAAAAAGTCACAGGAAAAAAGTCACAAAATCTATAGGAAAAAAGTCAAGGAAAAAAAGTCACAAGAAAAAAAGTCACAGGAAAAAAAGTCACAAAAAAAAAGTCACAAAGAAGAAAGTTCAAAGAGAAAATATATGTTATAAAAATATAGCAATTCTAAACTATATTAAAATTTTAATTTTAATTGTATGAAATTGTTGGAAAAGTTAATCTCAAAATCTAACTTAAAGGAACATAGATATCTAGATAAATATTTTAAGATTTTATAAACAGAATTATATTAAAAAATACCATCAAAATACAAATTCAGAGTAAAAATAATGAAAATTCTACCATTGTAAAAGTTTGGGTAAAATTTATTTTCATGCATTTGCATGACTTTGCAGATATTAATTATGATATTTGTTTATTGCTGTATAAACACAAGTACTGTGCCCATTATTAATTTGTATATTTGATAATCAATGTCATATTCTAGTAATAAAAACAATTATAAGAAAATGGTAGTGAAACCCTACAAAAGGTACCCTGTTTTTATGACATTCTTCCTGCATGCACATGTTTGTTTTGATCCATGTAAAAACTTTGTTGTACTGTTCATGAGAAATTTGTGTATATAACAATTTGTAACATGTATCAATAATAAACATGTCTAAATATAATAAAAACATGTATTGAAAGTGGTTTCAAAAAGGACATATGGTGAAGCCATACACTAAAAGTCATTTTCTTTTACTATTTTTATACTCCCCGCAACAAAGTTGGGGGGGTATACTGGAATCACCATGTCCGTCCGTCCGTCCGTCCGTCCGTCCGTCCGTCCGTCCGTCTGTCCATCCGTAGACATTTTTTGTCCGAGGCTTATCTCGGGAACCTTTCTGAATTGACTTTTCAAAGTTTGTCAGAATGTTAGTAACTATAAGTACTTGTGCACCTCCTATTTTCAGATTGATTCATAAATTTTTAACAAAACAAAGTTACACCACTTTGTAGATTTCTCCTACTTTGTAGATTTCTCCTACTTTCTCTATATTGAAAATTTTTCTGAAGATTTGTCCGAAGCTTATCTCGGGAACCTTTCTGAATTGACTTCAAATTTTGTCAGAATGTTAGTTACTATAAGTACTTGTGCACCTCCTATCATCAGATTGATTCATAAATTTTTGACAAAGTTACAGCACTTTGTAGATTTCTCCTACTTAGAGTCTATATTGAAAATTTAAAAGATAGGCTAAAAAGGTTTCCCCAACATTTTCCCTATCGAGTAGCAAAACATCTCTCTGATAAATAGTTCTAATGAGTCTATGTCTTATCAAAGGATTTCACTGTGCCTTCCTCTTATTTTAAGTTGCCTCAAAAGTTACGGTGGACTATTGGAGTACCCCCATGGTACGTTTCTACGTCTGTAACTGTGCAGGGTAGGATCATCAACAAGAAGCAGGGGGTATAAATTTGTGGCCCATCAGGCCACAGTTACATCTAGTTGAAATTAAAATGTATGGTTTTATTAAATTTCCCTTTAAAAAGGGTGCTCTCTGTTCTTATGTATCAAAGTCAACATGGAGATTATTGTAAGCAACAAGGGCAGTTCCAAACTCTGCTACCAGGGGTACATGTATACCAAGCATGCAACTAGAAAGACTGCACAATGGTGGAAATGTGTGAAGAGATCCAGCACTGGATGTAGAGGGTCCATCAGTACTACACTGCAGAATGAAAATCCAGCACCTGGTCAACCACACAACCATGCTCCGAATGAGACCAGCGTCAAATACACAAAAGCCAGAAACACCATGGGAGAACAGGCAACCAACACAAGAGACAAACCAAGCCAGATATTTGCCCAGGTAGTGTCAACATGTGAAGATGACGTCCAGGCCATGATGCCAAGAGAAGAGAACTGTAAACGTACCATACGTTCTCAACGACCAGCTCCTCCAGTACCACAGACATTTGCAGATGTTGCTCTTCCAGTAGAGTATACAATAACTACCAACAACCAACAGTTTGTTTTATATGACAACGGCCAGAATGCCCAGAACAGAATAGTGGTCTTTTGCATTCCTGACAGCCTTCAGAGACTGGCCAATGCAGAGACCTTCTTCATGGATGGTACTTTCGCAGTTGCTCCACACCCATTTAAACAGCTGTACACTATACGCATACCTTTCAAGGATGTTACCATCACTTCAGTCTACGCCTTCCTACCAAACAAGAATCAAGAGACATACACAGAATTGTTCCAGTCTATTGTAGATAACTGCCATGCATCAAATCTTCAGCTTAATGTCCAGACTGTTGTTACAGACTTTGAAGATGCCGTTCTCCATGCAGTTACAGCAGTATTTGGTCGCCAAATCAACCACCAGGGATGTTTTTACCACCTGACCCAGGCTATGTGGAGAAAGATTCAACATCTTGGTTTAGTCCCTTCCTACAACAACAATGACGACTTTCGACTGTTTTGTGGAATGATGGATGGTCTTGCCTTCTTGCCAGTAGCTGACTTACAGAATGGTATGCACTTGCTGAGAACTTTGTGTCCAGATGACCCACCAGAAGCAGCCGATCTTCTAGACTACTTTGAGTCAACATATGTTAGTGGTAGACCTAATGCAGCACAGGACCAGCAAATCCGACTAGTGATACGACGACCTTATCCACCAATGTTTCCACCAGTTGTTTGGAATGTTCATGAGGCAACAGTGAATGGTGATGCTGGACCAACAACGTTTGTTAAGGTTGGAACAACAAGTTTTTCAACTTGGTTGGGTACGCTCATCCTTCCATATGGAGAGTCATCAAATGGTGCCAGAAAGAAGAATCTACAGTCCGCACCGTGATACAGCAAGATGCTGTTGGTAATCCACCAGTCAAGCGCGTACAACAACGTCATGTCCAACTCCAGCAACGTCTACAGAACTTGTGTAGAGATTTATCAACTGGACAGAAGACGATTGCAGAATTCTTACGCGGCATTGGATGGAACATCAGACTGACTCATCAGCATTAGTGTGCTATACATGACTTTTTAAATCTGCATGATATATGATTGCGACCTGTATTGTATAATGATAACATTATCTGCTAGTGCCTTTTAATTATTACCTTACCAATATGTTTTAGAGACTTTTATGATATGATTTTTTAAAATGTGCATAATGTGACAAATATAGTGACTATTTTTATTATCTAAAAATGTTTGTTGGCTAATTTATTGTTTTGCTTTTGTTGATAATATTAATGTATAAAATTAAATTAAGTAAAACTCATTCGATATTTCATTATTATGGGTACTAAGAAACATGTATGGAGACAATGTACATGCCTCAGTCATGTCAGTATGATATAAAGTGGTCAATACAAATGGGCTATGAAGTAAATGTACATAAGACAATATGCCCATCTATACATTGCTAAAACAACGAAATGGAGCTTTTATTGTTGTCCTACATCTTAAGGCCTTCAACAGTGAGCAAGAACTTTGCATTTCTGATGTCTTTTATTATCTCCCACTTCCTGTGTGTGTGGTTTTGCTGTCTCCTTTTTCTTGTCTTATACTTTTTTTAGTGTTGGCTTCTTTCACATATTTAGACCCTAGTGGTAGTGCTCTACTTTTCGAAATTATTGGGTTCATGAAGAATACACAGTACTATTTTACACACATGCTAAATAATTAAGAAACTTGTATATATATGTTACAGTACAAATTGGAATCCAGTAGGATCCGGAATCCTCCTAGTACAAATTGGAATTCTAATTTCTACTGGGACAAATTAGAATTCCAATTTGTACTGGATTTAATCAAGTACAAATTAGAATTCCAATTTCTACTGGGAATAATTGGAATTCCAATTTGTACTGGATTTAATCCAGTACAAAATGGAATTCCAATTTCTACTAGGAGAAATTGAGATATCCTGATTTGTACTAGGAGGATTCCAGATCCTACTGAATTTCTAGTATGATCCAGAATTATACTGGATTTTTTGTTCAGGAGGATTCCGGATATTACTGACATTCAAAGCTGAAAAAAAATGACCATGTTAAAAAAAATTTGAGTAAAGATGGCCATCAGATTCTTAGCTACACCAGCTGCAGTTTTGTTTTCTAATGGGTAAGCCCAAGAAAACTTGCTGAAATGATCTCTAGCATGCATTATATATCTGAACTCATTGTCAGGCCTACTTGTCATGTCAATCAAATCAACCTGCATTCTAGTAAGAAACCCCAAAGAAATTATAGGCTTTCCTGCAACTGGCTTCTTCAAAGGTTTCCTTGTAGAGCATGTTGAACAAGTTTCAATGTATAATCCAATCAGAGGGAAACGTATCCCAGCATAGCTTGATTTTACTTCATGCCAAGTTTTGTCACGACCGGCATGTTCTGTTCTTAAATGACATTTTTGGATGACATTAAAAACTTCATCCCTTGTCACAACAGGGCAATCTGTTTTTGAGCATATCAATACGTCCCTCTCTCCAATGGTACTTTTTCTGAATGTATTTTTTGCCCAGTGTTTAAACTTAGCACCCTCCTCTGATTTTTGTCCCTTTTCAGCATCCAAACATTTCAAAATAGAAGCGTATGTTGCTCCAGACAGAATGAATTTTTCTCGGTCATACTTTTGTGGCAAGTCATTTTCATATTCCAATAATTTTTTGTAAAATAACTCCTTGTGTTCTTCCATGATTGAACTAAACCTTTGTGATATACCTTGTGAAAACTTGTGATCAGAAGTTCGAACTGTGTTCAAAGGATTAAGAGCTTCAAGCAAAATATCTATCTTTTTAACAATTAAATAATTAATCTTTTTGTTGTGGGATTAATCTTTTAATAAAATGATCATCCACATATTGGATAGGACATATTTCTGGTTATGTTTGATTTAAGTTAGTAGGATCCAGAATCCTACTAGTATAAATCAGGATATCTCAATTTCTCCTAGTAGAAATTGGAATTCCATTTTATACTGGGTTAAATCCAGTACAAATTGGAATTCCAATTTTTCCCAGTAGAAATTGGAATTCTGATTTGTACTTGATTAAATCCAGTACAAATCGGAATTCTAATTTGTCCCAGTAGATATTAGAATTCCAATTTGTACTAGGAGGATTCCGGATCCTACTGGATTCCAATTTGTACTGTAACATATAGAATACCTCCAACAAATTATACAGGTATATGTATATGTTATCGGGCTCTTGACAGTTATGTATCGTAAAATATCAACCCATGAGCCAGAATATGAAGCACAGGGGCGAGTGAGCGTAGCGTATTCTGGCGAGCGGAGTGATATTTTACAATACATCAGCTGTCAAAAGCCCGATAACTTGTTTATCATCCTTTATTTTGTATTTTAGATTTGTAATTATTGAAATAAGGTTTCAAATTCTCCCAAAGTTGCGCGGGAAATTCGACAAACATGCCATTCTCGCCTTGTCAGCAATTTTCAGCTTAAAAACATGTTTTGTAGTTTTTTTTTATCATTTTATTGGCAAATGTTTTGTAACTGGGTGAATATTTTGACCGAAATACTCTAAATGAATAATGTCGATTTTGAATTTTGCAGCATCCTTTGGTTGTTACGACATTCTATCGTTCCTTGGAGCTTTTATGACGTCATAATGTGAAAACGTCAAAGCTCTGCAGGATATATCAACGACCTAGAACACCTCCAACAATTTTTTTATGAATGAAGCATCCATAGTAAAGGAAAATAACGTATGGTATTAATGCATGTATTTGGTATACAATAAAAAAAAGACTTATACATTTGTATTTACATTTTAAAGAACAATGTACTCCAATAATATTAGACGGTCATGTCCAATTTTTCTGACATCTAGTTTATCTATTTGTGTAATCATGATTCCGTTTCTGAATACCTAATCAGAAAGAGCAAATGCAATAGATGTTTGTTTTTACAAATTTGATTTCGTTTGAAACCTTGAAAAAAAGTTATTGCCTTTGAAACTTTGGGAGAATCCCTTGATATATCCAGGCCAACCTCTGATATATCCGGGTCAACCAGATACGGCTTTTGCGGAAAGGCTCTGCATTCTGATATAACCATGGCATGGAGAAAGAATATGGTAATTTCATTTCCATCTGCCAATAAACATAGCTGCCACTGCAGGCAGTACGAACAAACTGTCATGAAATGATATACATTGTATCTAAGGAAGTATATCTAAAGATTTTCATTTCCTTTACCTACGACTGAAAACGTTGTCCGAATAATGCACTCGGTCCAGCGTCTAAAATCGGTTGGCTTTACATAAAACTTTTGAAACGCGTATGGTATTAATGCATGTATTTGATATACAATAAAAAAGACTTATATTTACATTTTAAAGAACAATGTACTCCAATAATATGAGACGGTCATGTCCAAACGAATGTTTGCTTAGTTCTCGTTGTGTGTTCAGTTACCGAAACAGCCGTTATTTTCCTTTACTATGGATGCTTCATTCATAAAAATGCTTATTTTTGTCCTAATAGTATCAAAATAATCAATGGAGCTTATCAGTACTGATTTTTTTATAGGTTTACCCTTTATGTCGAAATGTTACCTCTTGCTGTCGCTCAGGGAAAAATATTTGGCATAAAGGGCCAACCCGTGGTACAATCAGTATGATTCAAGCTCCCTGGTAAAATCAGTATATGAATTATTTCTTAATTAATATTTCCTAGTTTAAGATCAATTCTGGATACAAATTGCCCTTCTAATGCCGATATATTACCTATGTTATTTGCAGAATCACCTCCTTCAAGTTACAAGCCAATATAGCTAAAGTGACATACAACAAATACTGCAATCACTTCAATGTCTGATATGATCATTATGGAATATTAATCAGTTTCTATGATATGCAAAATCGGCGTTGTACTATTTATTGAAATAACGAATACTCTTCTTCGAAATGACAAAGTACTTTTGACCAAAATTACCAAGTACTGTGAATCTCAGTTACGAAGTATTCTTGAAATTTGCATCTATGGTATTATTTTTTGAACACATGGATACGAATGTATGTGCCCCTTTTGCTTTATTCAGCCGAAACTAAACCTGAAATTGTGGAACTAGACTGCAATATCCTAGGCTTAAAATAACGCAATATTGTTACACTGTAGCCATTCAGATACCAATATCTGGAAAGATCCATGGGAAGAAGGACAACGCTAGCCTTGACATTTATTAAATTTTCATGCCATTTTAGCGTTGTATTTCTAAATCATACGTACCCACTTTTTCCGATGAATTCTATTGCTTCTTCGTGCTTCTTTCTTGTGTCCAAGATTGCAAGCTCCATTCCTCGTGCAGCACATTGAAGTTTAGCATCCTCCCATGCAACCTCTACTTTATCACTATAGTAAAATGCTGAAATCAGAAAGTTTCCTTACTCCGTATAAAAGGGAATAACTGTCGGTCGGCTACACGGATTTTCAAATAGTGTGTCTGAGTCCGGAGGTAGACTTAGGTTATGGGATATAACTCTTAAAAATTACTTCTAAGCTTGCTTTGGTCAAATATATTCTTAGCTTCTAAGTAACATAGATGATTTTAATTCTTTTTCACACCAATGCTTTAAAGGCATCGATAAGACTATCCGTTTCAAACGCCTTACTGATATAAGAGTTATCTCCCTTATCCCAGGTCCACTAACTTAAATTTCCTCATTACATCAAAATTGTTAAAATGATGTTATAAATATGTATGAGAATTGTCTGAAATCCATTTGTGGTACAATCTGACCAAATGACGGGTGAATACTTCTTTTGTTACGTAATTTTCAACAATAATCTATAAATATACCGCATCTGCTTTCGTCTGGGTTTCATTTGGGATGAAATAGAAAATGACAAATGCATAACATTCTTCTCCCATAACTGTTCAAATAGCTGAGCATTTTCCCGTCGCAGAGTCTTGCTGCCTGTCTCAGGTGCAAACCAATAATCTGAACACGTCTCGACCATTCGTCTAACAACATGTACTTGTGACTCTCTTAAGCTACTTTTTATATATTTACAAAATATTTCTTCTTACCTTCGACTTTGGCACTTAAAACGATGTTTCTAGTCAATACCAATGGTATGAAAATGAGTCTGCATAATTCTTCCATTATAGTAACTTTTAAAAAAAACTCACAACGATAACTTTCTAACGACATGATGTAATTTTTTTTTTGCTTCAAGTGACCTTAACAGCGGGAAATTATGAATTGACCGGCATCAAAATCGTAAATAACGCAGATTACTTTGCTAAGCAATCAAGCCTAACAATCAAATAGAGAGTTCCATTATTGAAATTTATGCTAACATTCAGATATCTCAACTCAAGTATTTTGCAAACAATTTAATATACATGTAAAAATATATAGTCATATATTATAAATCAATTTTATTTAACTCCAACTCGTTAAAAAATATAACTATCAAAGTAATTTCAGAATTGTTACGTATTATATTGATGCATATATGTACATAAGTAAGCTTCAATTTGTGCATGATCTTTCTGCTGTTTATATGTTTTTCAATATAGTTATTGATAACAATATTCATCTTTTTTGGTTTGCTTTTTTCCCTTAAATATTCTAAGAAGCTCCCACATGAAGAGAACAGATTTTTCTTGTTTTGCTTGCTTTGTTTTTTTTACGTCCATCCGCTCTTAGGTTTACAAAACAAATACAGTAGAATATAGAACGAACCAGGGATGTGGTTACGAAATGTCAGAAGATATGGAAAAAACATGAACACAGAAATAAAAAATAGACATCAACAAAGCACCGAAATAAATTCACAAAATTCAGAACTAAGGCACTAATAGTGTGACTCCCGTTAAAACCGGGTGTGACATCGGGTTCCAAAGAAGGGTAAGCATGTCCTGCTCCACTAGCGTCATCCGTCACACGATCAGTGAGGCATATATTGTATTGAAAAATCTGTCTGGTACTTGTTACTTGTCTCATCCTTAAACAGTACAAAAGTTAATATTTGAAAGGCCTTTGTAGATCTCTATAATGAATCAATCAAATAGTAACAAAGACAAATCAGTACAAAAACCCATGACGATGACGGTAATGACAAATCCGGCAAGCTTAAAATGTCTAGAGACTATTAAATATGTCAGGGTTCAGACTGCTGTTGCTTTATTTTTGTGTCATTCATATTTATTGTATATTTGCTTGTGCTGCTGTGTTGCCCAGATGTTGGGGTATTTCGTTTTGGGATTTTTCCTGTTAAGTTTGTTATTACTAAATGTCCAAAATTTACGTTCTAAATAAACAATTTCAAATATTTCAAAACCATTATGTGATTTTAAAAATGATTAAAATAATCGAACAGAAAAGGGAATTCACTTAAATGACAACATATGTTCGCACATAACAGGTTCCGGTTGTTATAGTCCTTAATAACGACTGAACCAATAACGGAAATGTATAATTTACGTGTTTGTTGAAGGATTAAAAGTTTCCAAAGTACAAAAATAATTTCATCGACATTTGGTCAGTTTATATTAAAACAGGTCAGCTAGAAGTCAGCAGAAGTTGAAAATAGAAAGAAATCAATGGAATTTTAAAGTCCTAAGTCCAGAAGTCTGTTGTGTGTATGCAATCCTATCGTTTTACCTATGAATGAATGGTATCCAGTCTACCCCAAATGCAAATCGACAGGTATGTTTTCCAAGTTAAGCGTATTTTTTTGACACTCCACATGAATAGAGAGCATTATAATATAAACTAGAGGCCCAGTGAACTGCATTGCTCAGCTGACAATCCATTTCAGACCAACTTTCATAAACAATCAGTCAATTTCAAAATGACAGCTGTTTTCAAGATGGCCACCGTCGCGTCTCCCCAGTGTGGGTATCTCCCAAGGTAGTTTAATTCCGCAATCGAGACGACGTCACATCAATACGTATGATAATTTTTTAATAGGTTCGTTCTGGGCTATGAAGTTTCAACTCACCTCGAAGGAAAGTTCACTCACTGTTTAATAATGATTATAACAATCCATATACTAGTAAATACAACAATAAGACAATATCTCTCTTCATTGGACAAATTTATGATCAACAATCATTGTAATTTCTGGGTAGTACACAATATAATTAGTTCCACAGCATAAATTAAATTTCAACTTAAAATATCAATCCAATTAGATAATAAAATAGTCTCAAACCCTTGCATTTGTTAGGGTGCATCAAGACACATCATTCGATAAATGAACCTAATCCTTAAGCACCAGCACATGAATTTGTGAGCACCTTCACCTTCACCTCAACCTTATTTTTAGCACCGACGCCTGAACATAATTTTTAGCACCGGCACCTTTACCTTATTTTTAGCAAAGCACCAGAACCTATTCTTAGCACTTTCATGGCTACCTTATTTTAGCACCGGCACCTAAACCTAACAGCACTGGCACCTAAATATTCCGATTTATGTTGCACTTCAATCTGAAGCACCACAAAATAATAATACATTTGCACCTTGGTGCATCTACGTAATATGGTGTTCCATCAATTTGGTATATATACTAAATATGGTGTTCCTGCAGTTTGTTGTAGCTACTAAATATGGTTTTCCTCCAGCTTGGTGTATCTATTACATATGGTTTCCCTGCACCCTGGTGAGACGCTTTCGACAGTCAGAATTAAAGGACATCCTGTAGTTATTTTGTAACTACAAAATTCAGTTCAAAATCCGTAATAGAATAGACTTCCCTGACATGTGACAAAATCAAGGTGTTAACTGTAAAATAGTAGCATATAACTGACGCTAAATATTTCAACAATACATGAAAAATACTGAGAGCAAGAACACTGAATTTCAAGAAATTGAATTACCATCGCGATATTTGATTGCTACTGTGCTTACGACATTATTTCTACCCGAAGGTTCGTCAGCTGAGAAAATTGCGTCTATCTCTTAAGAAACACACTGAGAAACATCGGTTACGCTTTGTCAACCAATCAAAAAAAAAGAAAAAAAAAATCACTCTCAGGTAAACAATATCAAGTGTGTACTACCCGATAATGCTAGATTACTAGATGTGTAAAAATGTTAATAATAATTACAGTAAACTGTTATCATTCTCTATAAGATAACGAGTAATTGTACATAGTTTTGATATAAAAGTTCAAATGAAAGTAAAAAAAATAACACTCGGAGTCGACGTGATGCCAAAACTATCTTTCTGTCCCAACCGCCCGAAACGTAGTTCTTTCGTAATAAAAAAGCATTAATAAGTACAGAAATAAAGCTGAAACATCCTCAGACTGATGGTCAGAATGTTTAAAAAGACTGTAACTGGCGAAATGAACAACTTTCGTAAACAAGTTTGCATTACAAAAGGTTGCTTCCGGTTCACATTTAAATGTGTCAACATGTAAACAAATGATATATGGTGTGAGGTTCCTCACTGTGTTGAAGACCTTACGGTGACCCCTAGATGCTTTGTTTTGGGTCGTTTTAACCTGGATATGGGATGTTGTCTCCTTGACATTTACCCCATTTCCATTTTTTTTTCATAAATATTCGTAAAGGTTCACAGAAAAATTATTGAATATATCGAATATATTTTCACTAATGCACATAACAACAAAAAAAAAATTTGTTTGTATTTATACAATATTTACAAATTTTTACACACTCTTAATGACATGGAGGTATATAACCATTTGATGTCGTTACATAATATCTTTATTATTCCCAAATGAATACGAAAATTTTGCGAACTCTGGAATTACAGTAAAGAGCCAACGATGCTACAGTACTGTGTAGTAAACTTTGAAAAAGGACATCATAGCAAAGCAAGAAAACGTACACATTTAAAGATTTAACAGTTTCTCAATTAAATTGCTTTCTAGACGTGATTAATTAATTCTGCAAAAAAGCAATTGAAAACTTATTTATTTAAACATTGTTTAAAAATGTTTACAAAAACTGAATAATTATACCTTATTTTTCACACTTAAAGCACCCTTAATAATATATTTGCTTAATATTTATATATTATAATAAATACCATTTCATATGACATTTTACAATAGAATTGTCATTGTCCTTCACTTATCTTACTGGACATTTTAGGCTGTCCATTTTCCGGATGTCCGAGTCCATGCTGAATATTGGTTACTAGTACTGAACACAGTGTGATTAAAAAATACCTCGAAATGTGTATATAAGATTACCACTGCCAGGTAATTAAATAAAAAACTCCAAGGCGCAATTTTTGTAACATCGAAACGGGCTCTAGTCAAGAAAGCTACGCGACGATCCAGTTTCTCCAGCAGATAGTTGAAAAAGTTCGCTCTATTTTCATATAAATAACGTAACCCCCGTGGTATTGACTGTACCCTTGAAAATCCTGCAACACACGCTTGTTGGCATTAGCGGTGTATGACAGGTCAAGTGGACTCACTGGTGTTACTATGATTGGCTGTTCTCTGACTGAGGTCAACACTCCGAGGTCTGCTTAGGCAGGAGGTGTGGCTTGACTGGAATACTCCAGTGTTTCTGTAGGACCAACTGCAATGCTGACCTGGTTCTCGGCTTCGGCCTCAATCTCCCCATCCCCTGTCTCACCGGAGACAGAGGGATGGCTTACCACAAAATTACTACGATAGCACACACCTCCACTTATTCGGGATGAACATTATAGGTGATAGCATTAGAAACAGCCTCAACAACTTCACTAACCTTGTCCTCACTAGCTCTACTTGTCACAGTGTCTACGGTAACCTTAAACTTAGGTAAGGAGGTGGCTGCACCGGTTAAGTGGGGACTTCATTCTAAAGCTAGCTACAAAGCTACTTCTGGCTTTTTTAGGCTCATAACTTGTGGCTTCTTCCTGGCTGTTGTTTCCTTGATAATAGTGGGCGTCAGATTTGGATGTAAAAGAATAGATAACAGGAAACACCCACAATGGCTGAAAATTATAATTACATGCCATAATCTGTCATGGAACTACACATGAAAAACACGAATAAGACAAGAGACAAACGTAGAAAACAATAGGAACTCGGGACAGCCGGAGTCGGTTTTGAACTTATTTTACTATCTACAAAATCTCTGAACTTTTTATATTCTGCATCGGTGATGTCCCCTGACTCACTGGTAATGCGATTTTCTAGGGTGCAATAGCCCCCACTGGGGGACTTGCAAACCTGATGCTACTGGTCTACTCTAATGAATAATTTGAAGAATCCATTGCATTTGTACCTGAACCATCTCTGTTGTTCAGTGATGTGTTATCTTATCACAGTTTTTCTTGGATTTAGGAAGTCACCATCTCCACACAAAGAACAGTAGACATAATTTAGGTTTTACTACAAGCAAAACTCATTATTTGAATTTTTTGTTTCAGGTTGTCAAAAGTTTTCCTGCAACTTTTTATATGTACTCAAAAGAGAGCATTCTTTCAATAGATGCCTAAAATGACCTAGATATCATATTTCTGGAATTGTAAAAGAGTACAAGCTAGTATTGAAAATATTCTACATCTGCGTCTAAAAAATAACGACAGTAGAATACCGAAGGAACAAAGCACATGATTACATACATCAAAGTCCAGAGAAAGGGCAAAAGCAAGAACACTAGAAGACGGAAGACCAAAGACACTACGCGCCCACAAAACACACGAACACTACATATACAACACACACAAAAAATAAAGCACTAACAGTGTGAATCCCCCCAAAAAGAGTGACATCAGATGCCCCAGAAGGGTAAGTATGTTCCGCTCTGTATATAGCACAGTTATACAATATAACAGTTCTGCTGCCAATGTTATCAAAACAAACATTTAAGCAATTAATTTTGGGCTACTATTCCTTAGAGTGCCTCCTCTATATTAGGACTTTATATAGTTTAATGATGACATTACATGTACATATACATCAATCAATTGGTATTATAATTTACATTCAATTAAAGGGACTTAATCTCTGCAGTCCATGTTGGTCTAGAATTTCCAGTATAAAATTCAATTTAGTCTAGGGGTAAAATCATAAGTTTGAACTTTCTACTTAGCCCTCTCTTAGAAATAGAGTGATATAAGAAAACTTGCATATGAATTTCATAGCTTTCAAGGCAGCGTTATGATCATAATACTTTTCCAGGGTAAAATAGCAGGCATGCCAGTTCTATTAATTTTTATTTCCACCATAAATGTCTTTTGCATCTAATGTTTACTTATTATTTGTTTGGTTTGAATGAAAAAAAAAACAAAAAAAAAAAAAAAACCAAAAGCAAAAAACAAAACACAGGTGATCAGTCTGCTGTCTATTTTTCCTGCAACTTGTCAATACAGATATTCAAACTTGGTTAACATATATCAACTTCATAATTGTGCTAAAGCTTGTACCATCCATTAGAGCATTCTCTGTAAAGGAGGTTTACATAAGCCCAATTTTAATAATATTATTACATTCATTATAAAGGAATGCAATTTATGTTCATACATATATTAGTTATCTATATATTGTCATTCAACAAGCAGTCCGTGCTATAACTTTATTACATCAAACATGTTGGAATAATAGATTACGTCATAACGATTTAAAATAAAATCTTTAACTATTTCAACTAGACATATATCTGTCTAATAAACCAGTAAGTTACACTAGTTAATATGAGTTTATCCTGATTATACATCTACGAGAGCATTCTCCACAATAGGTGTTCTATAACCATGTGTCCAAAATTATGAACACTGCCAGATGTTGTTTTATTGGACAAATTGACATAGGGTAAAGCATGTTTAGGCATTGTCTCCTGTATACATCTTGAGCTTGTCATGGTGGACAACTTTAGTTAAATTTTGGATTTTCTTGAAATCAATATATAACATCATTTAGTCTATCAGTTACAATATTACAATAAATGGGAGTTCCTGGTTCATAAAGTTTATGAAAAGCTCTATGATTATAATACTTCTGCATTATTTGGCCTGTTATCTACGTCATTCGAAGCATTGAATGAGTTTAAGAATTTAAGCTAATGCATAAGCATATTGGGTAGCATTTGAGCATTCAGTATCTGGTTCTTCGTGATTACTCAGAATATGGTCATTGGGAAGTTATCTCTCTTCCCAGCATCATGGAATAGGGACTCACTCCAGTTGACGACCGTTAAGCCATCATTTATAAAAGTAGAATTATATATATCCCAGTTTTCCTGGTTGGAGTCAACAAACGCTCTTAACATTTTCTTTATAGTATTACTGTTTTGTCCCACCATTCCATCTGATTGTGGTCTCTTATTCGTAGTCCTTGTCCTTGTCTTATCAATTCTAAGGATCTTACACATCTCAATCAAATCGTTTGATTCAAAATTAGAACCCTTATCATTATGGAGTAATCGAGGTACACCAAAAAAAAGGGAAATAATCTAGTTTACTAAAATATTTGCAACAGTTGTTGCTTCCTGGTCCTTCGTAGCGAAAGCTTGTGTCCATTTAGTGAAATAGTCACTAACAACAATGATAAACCTATTTCCTTGTTTAATTTAGGGAATGGCCCTGTTACATCAATGGCTAAACGTTCTATAGGAACCCCAACAGTATATGTTTTTAAGGGACTTTTGGTTTTCTACCAGACCCTTTACGTCATTTACAATTTTGAAATTCTAGATCCAGTGTTCAGGTGTATTCTCAGTACATACCAAAAATATCTGGATCTGACTTATACCAAGATGTCCAGCAGTAGGGACATTGTGTAATTGATTCAAAACAGTTTTCCGTAAACTGGTTTGCAACAATAATGCAATGTGCTTTTATTTCCAGATCATTATAACATTTATGACACAAAATATCATTTCTGATTTCAAGAAAGTCAACCCTTGAACAGTAATATTTCAATTCAACACATTCTGCAGAAATATTCAGCCATGCTGATCGACTTTCCTTTAAAACCCTGTCAAATACTTTCTTATAATCGGATCCTTTTCAGTGAACACAGATGTGTCGTTCCCTAAGTGTAAATCATCATCAGACTTGTCGATCTTCATGAATTTGTCTGGGACCTAGTCACAGCATTTAAATTAGGGTTGCCAATTTTATTGGCTTCAATCTTATTGACATTTGTCTCTTCAAATCTACTATCTGAACGTCCTAAAATTTGACTACTTAAATTTTCATATCTCGTTTCAGCCCGTAGGCAATAGTTGCATACTGCCTAAAAACATGGGCGTCTTGGGAGGCCATCAGCATTTGAATGGATTCGACCATGCTCGATCTTAAAGTCATAGGTAGTTAGGGTTTCAAGCCATCTGGCTAGCTGGCCTTCAGGATTTTTTAACTAAAACTCTATAGTATTGCACCATGGTCACTACGAACAACACATTTCTGTCCATATAAATAGTGGTTGAAATGTCTGATTCTGACGCAATATCTGCATTCCTGTTTTGAAAATGTCTTGCTTAAATACGCAATAACACGCTCTACACCATTTTGAGTTTGGGACAATACGTATCCCACATGGTGAATGAAAGGATATGGAGTAAATGTACATGAGACAAAGTCTCTACAAATACATGTTAAAAACAAGCAAAGGAACAACGCTTTTATTGTTGTTCTTCATTTGGAAGTCATCATGAGGCCTTCATACCTCATAGTAAGTTCAAAACGGCCCCTAGCACCGGTTTGAGCGGAATTCTTTGCTAATTGTGGAACAACTCCACATCCATGTCTTTCCTGGTCATGGATGCGGGGTTGTCAACAAACATTAATTTAACTGGCAAAGTGCTCTTACAATCACTGTCATCCGTTTCCCGACAAAAGCACTAGTTTCTTAGGCTTGTGGACGATTACAACATATAAACAAACACAGGGCACTCATCAAGGTGATTGTAAGAAAACTTGGCATTTTATAAAATAGTGAGATGTGGGCATTTTAAACAGGTGGTCAGAATTTCATTTCGATATTACAAAAATAAATGCCAAAATTTGAAAGTATGATAGTATATCCATATGAGAAATTCTCTCACGAACAAGTACACCATGACTGAAATATATAGAGAGCATACATCTCTCGCACGGGGAATCTTTTTACGGACTCCACACAGAAGGAGAGACAACCTCCAGTCGTAAATGGTGAATTACTTACATCCGTATCTAGAGTAAAAGTGTCTTCAGGATATCCTAGTAAAGGGGCACTGGTAAATGCTGTCTTTAATAAAAGTTTCAAATGCCTTCAAACATGAGTCTTCAAATTCAAATTAACGATCTTTCTCAGTAAGTTTATGTAAAGGGCGAGATATATAAGCAAATCCTTTAATAAATCTTCTATAATACTAGCAAAAGCAAAATATACAACTTCTGAACTGTTTTAAAGTTCTGGGAATAGGCCGATTTATGACAGATTCTTACTTTGCTGGATCAGTGGCAACACCATCTGCACTAACAACATGTCCTTCAAAGGATACTTTTTCCTTAAGTAAATCACACTTCTTTGGGTGAAATTCGATATTTTTGGAAATGAGTACTTCTTTTTTTCACTACTTATGGATTATGGCTTTCCATATTATTTGATTTTAATACTGCTGATGAGAGGTTACTCCTTCAAACACGTGTATAGCATAATGAAATTTACTGTTTTATGCAACTTCGGTATATTTTGTATTTAGATCAGCTTGTCTTAAAAATGATATAACTTGAGCTAAATTTTCAAGGTGCTCTTCAAATGTCTTTGACATTAAATGATGCAATCAAGGTATACCAAGCAAATTTTGAATGTTAACTCACTTAGAACTTATTCCATCAGTCTTATTAAGGTAGCTGGATTATCACATAAGCCAAACAGCATTTCCTTAAATTGCCATAAGCATCTACCTGGTACGGCAAAAGCAGTCTTTGGATGATGATTTCGGCTATTTTTACGTTCCAATAGCCACTTCTTAGGTCTACAGCTGAAAACAGTTAAGCACCGGCCAAAGCATCGAAGGAATTATCAATTCTGTTAATGGGCTGACCTGATGGTTCTTGTATCAAACTGGCGGTACTCAATGCAAAAGCGCAAAGACCCAACAGTTTTTGTTATTAAGACATCTGTTTTATTATGGACATGAAATCAACACTAAGAATACCATCATTTTGTATTGATGCAACTAAAACTTTTTGGTCAAACAAATAATGTCCTATTGTTATTTCAATAACTATCGTTCCGTAAAAGTGGACATTGTCTCCTGTAGCAGTTACTAAACTTAAGTGCAATGGTTCTAAATTATTTGGAGGGGAGGGGTATAATTTATCAAAAATATTTTTACTTATAAAGATGACACTTACACCCGTTTCAACAAGCATATTTATAAATCACATGCAATTTTGTAGCTACAAATAACCCGCGATATCCAAATTTTGATTTATTCAAGCTGATTGATGTGGGCCTGGTTTCATTTGTCTTGCACTAGCTCATGTGCTCGACATATTTTGGTCTCCCTGTAACCTAGAACCATCGGGTCTATTGGGATGATTTGGTAAATATCCCATTTTAACATTATTTTGGTTATTTAGTTATTTGGTTATTCTGATTGTAACGACCATTATTTTGATATGTTATCTGGATTTTGACATCTGTATATCGTAAAATATCATCCCGTCAGCCAGAATGTGAAGCACAGGTTCGAGTGAGCGCAGCAAACGAGCCCCAAGCTTCATATTCTGGCGAGCGGGATGATGTTTTACAATATTCAAGCTTTCAAAATTCAGATAACTTGTTTATCGTCTTTTATTTCTCTTTTCTATACAATAGATTATAAGGTTTTGTGTCAAATTCTCCCAAGGTTGCACGGGAAGTGAGATTCATTCCCTTTTTTACAAAATGAGAAATGTTTCGTAGTTATTTTATGAATGCACAATCTTTTTCGTCGGCTAATGTTATTGAATTTAGAAATGTTTTGATCGAACCATGTTAGAAAATCGAAATAAAGTAGGTTTTTTCATTGCAGAGCCTCGCCATTGTTTACATTTATCTTCCAGTTCCTATGCACTTATATGACATAACAATGTAAACAAAATGGTGGCTCTGCTGAAGTTTTTCGAATTAAATACACGATTTTGAAGACCATCGCTGTTTTGCCAACTATAATTAGAGTTTGGTTTCCTATCAGTTTGGTTTGTTCTAAAATCAATTTTGCTTCCTATTTCTAAGTTTTCCCTTTTCTGCTGAGCTTTAATAACCTGTTTGAGATCATTGTCTAACACTTTAAGTTCATGACGGATCAGCGCTACTCTCTTTGTCGATCTTGTTGGCGAACTGAATATGTTTTCTTCTTGACTTTTGGCGATCAGCAACGCGATATTTCTCAAGTCTCAGGGCTAAGATTTCGGCATCAGAAATGTCTTTGACTTGCGACTCACGGAAACGAAGCCTCACGTCTGCCTCAGGAATGGCATCAATGAAATGGTCCCTTGTCATTGCGGATACGACATCATAGGGTGCATTGAGATATGCTTGACGGGGTAAATTTTTGATCGATTGGGCCAATTTAGAAATAATCTCGTCTCTGCGTCTCATTTGTGTCCGGAGATTAGACTTTATTTTTTTTATTTATTTTTTATGAAAGGATATGGAGTAAATGAACACGAGACCATAACACATATGTTAACATATATTGTATGTTTCAGCACGATTCCAACAACCAAATCTTAATATCAAAGTCTTTATCAGGGATGTATAGTCGCGCCTCTCCAGAGACGTCGACGCAGACAGCAGGGCTCGAGCACCACCTTTTAGACTGCTTGCCAAATACACGAATTTTATTTCGTAGCCCCATGAATTTAAGTCTGCAAAAACTTTCAAATTGGGCTAGGCAGTTTTCAAGATCTTCCAATCATTCATAAAATTGGAATTTCATTTTAGCACCCGAGTTCATCACCTAACTATTACTACTTATTTGGGGCAGCTGATTATACCAACAGGAGCCATACCATCAAAACAGTGAAGAACATGATCAATCGACATAAATGTCTCAGTGCAATTTGTACCTTGTTGTTCATGAAAAGATCTTTTATTAAATTATTGTCAAAACAGTGTTCTTTTCTTAGGGGCGAAAATGATATTATATCATTGCCATTTACATTGGCATTTGTAGTAACAGTAGGTGGTAGAACACAAAAGGGGTTAATGATCTACTGCTCCTTTAAAGGGAGCTGTCTTGTTTTGTGTTCTTTTACGTAACTCAGATTTCTCTGCCAACTTTAGAGATCATTTTTTGAAAAAAAAAGCCCTCATTTATCTCGGGTTGTCTAAACATAATCTCTTTTCATTCCGAACTTCGTCAAATTTTTCATTATCAAATTTTCAACATTATTTTTTTTTCTTTGGGGAATCTACAGGAGTGCCATGCACTTCATCAACAACATGGAAATCCTTTAGGTTTTCTGTTTGGTTTCCATCCCATTCAGAGATAATGTTTTTGTCTTTAGTATTGAAAACAATTTCAGAATCGTCCTTTCTACGAGAGAGTTAAATAATTTCAACTTAGATAAAACGGCAGATCACTCTATCATTTAATCATCATCATCGCGCCGATGATGTCAAATGGGTCGTGTCGCAAAAGTGTGGGTATCTCCCAAGGTAGCGCAATTCCACAATCGAGACGACGTCACATCAATATGTATAATAATTTTTAAATGGTCATTCTGGGCTGTGAAGTTATAATTCAACTCGAAGGAAAGTTCACACCCTGTTTAATAATGATTTTAAAAATCTCTATAATTATAACAATAAGACACTATCTCTCTTCATTGGACATATTTATAATCAACAATGAATAAGATAATAAAATAGTTGTCTCAAACCCTTGCATTTGTTAGGATACATAAAAAAAACATCACTCAATAAATGAACCTAATCCTTAAGCACCAACACCTAACCTAAAAGCATAAATATGTGAGCACCTGCACCAGCACCTGAACCTATTTTCAGCAACGGCACCAGAACCTTATTTAAGCACGAGCACCTTAACCTAACAGCACCGGCACCTTAACATTCCGATATTGATCGCATCTCAATCTGAAGCTTCATAGAAATAATACATTCGTAGCGCATCTACATAATATGGAGCTCCATCAACTTCGTGTATCTACTAAATATGGTGTTTCTGCAGTTTGGTGTATGTACTAAATATGGTGTTCCTGCAGATTGGTGTATCTACTAAATATGGTGTTCCTGCAGTTTGGGGTATTTACTACATGTGGTGTTTCTGCAGTTTGGTGTATCATCTTAATATGGTGTTCCTCCACCTTGGTAAAACACTTCAGCAATATGTAAAGGAAACGTCGTTTTTCGACAAAATGTAATAATTTCAACAGTGAGAATCAAACGACAACTTGTAGTTAATTTTAACTACAAAATTCAATTCAAAAATCTGTAAAAAAAAATAGACTTTCCTTACAAGTGACAAAATCGAGGTGCTAACCGTGAGATATTAGCATTCAACGGACGCTAAATATTTCAACAATAAATAAATGAAACTGAGATGAATAACACTTAATTTCAAGAAAATAAATAACTATCGCGATATTTGATTGTAACTGTGCCTGCGACATGAGTTCGTTAGCTGAGAAAAATACGTCGACCTCTTAATAACAAGCTTGGAGAACTCACACTGACTGACGTCAGTTCCACTCTGACGTAAAACTGATTTTAACAAATGAAAAAAAAAAGACGAATCCATCTCCGATGAAAACATGAAAGCAAGATGCAATATCAAGTGTGTACTACCAAATAATGCTAATATACTGGATTTATACAACGTTAAGAATAATTACAGCATATTGTGACCATTCTATTCTCTTTTTTCGTAAGCCTGGATGAACTCCGGGTCAGGTTTTGTAGGACGGTATCTTTGATTTTGAAGTTGTTCCCCTTAGGTCCTTTCAACATAACTAGTATAGAATAAATACGACTAACTTGTCAGTCAAATCAATGATATATTAATTTAGTCCATGGGCTAGAATAACCCCCATGCACCCCCACTTCCGAACCCACCCATGTTTTTAAGTCCGCATACATCCCCTCTTCAAAATAAAACATGTTAACACGAGCATAACCTGCACGCACTTGTGGAATTTGGCCCATTTTTAAACCCACCTACCGACATTTATGAAAGTTTCGTTTTTCGATCAAGTTTTTCTTCCAGTTGCTTCAAAGTGTTGACCAAATGCTTCCCAGTTATAAAAACGAGGTATCACATGATTGCTTATTGTATGAGCTTTATAAAGAACCCAAGTTTTTACAATTTCTATGCCCAATACGTTCCATAGCGCAATTAAACGTACCCCTACCCCAATGAAATATTGACGAAAAAACTGATATTTTCACTGAAATTGCGTAAGTTTGATGGTCTAGAGAACCCGAAATACATCTCAATTCCCGATTCTGAAAATTGTTTTTAGTTTTTCAATCGATTTTCTTCAATATACAACATGTCAAGACGATCTTAACATATTTTTAATTACCAAAATTTTAGTTTAAAATAGATCAAACACATGGATCATTGATTAGTTTCGTTTTTGAATAAGTTTTGTCTTTCTTTTCCCTAATATTATTTTTAGTGAGCAAATATCATTTAAAATGGGTATTAAATGACAGCTTATTATATTTGCTTTATAACCATTACAAATGATGACGGTTTTTAGACAATATGATCATCATACATCAATAAAACTTACCCCTATCCCCAAAGATGTACTATAAAATTGTCAATTTTTGTCTATTTCCTCATAAAAATAACCAGAACACGCAAAATGTGTGTTGTATACGACAATGCTGCATGAACAACATCATGATTTATAATTTCAACAGCCATTTGTTGGCTTAAACTCAATATGTTGCCCAAAATTGATGAAAAATGGGAAGTTTCAACATTTTAGATTTGTCCAAAGTTCACTGTTAAATCGTTATATATACCAAATCTGGAGGATATATCTGCAGAAATGCCAATTAACTGTACCAAGCGATACATTAGTTGTCTTAAAACATTGTTTAGAAAAACAAGGAGTGTTTAATGTGACACTGAATACCGAAAATCTTACCCCTTCCCCAACAAATTTTCCCTAAAATTGCCAATGTTTTTTCCATGCTCGAATGAAAATAACCAGAAGACGTAAAACGTGTGATGTATATGACAATGTTGCATGAATTACATCATGATTTGGTCTTTTAACAGCCATTGGTGGCAGTGATGAGGTAATTGTACTGTGTAATTGTAATTGATCGTAATTGATTACAAATTTTGATGTAATTGGAAGTAATGTGTAATTGACAAAATCTGAATTACAAGTAATTGTAATTTAATTAATTAACAGATTTTATTTCGAACCTTGCAATATCTAAATTTTTGTAAATTTTGTTGAAACTAAGGAGTATCTCCCTCATGCAAAGCTCTGTCCTTAGCTAATTTTGTCTTTACATTTAGATCATATTGGGTATTTGTTCTCTATCAGCTCTGTAACATATTTGATTTTATGGTCTTCTAAACGTTCAGATTTTATATGCACTGAAGAGACATAAGTTGTCGAAATGCGCATATGCAGAAAATAAATTCACAGTAACTTCGGTATTTAGTTATTTATTACCAAAATACTTAACAAAAAAGGTGTGTAATTTGAATTACTTTTCCAATTTCATTCATTTTACATATACATACTAAAAGAGAGTGAATGAAAGATGGCTACCTCCTTTCTTCTTATCAGTATTCAAGAAGCTCAGATAATTCTTTACACAAAATATTATTATGCCTTGATATTTTTTTTATACAAGAATAGGCACTTTTTCTCTCTTGTTTTCAAATGTGGGCATTTTGCAAATTGATGTTTCTTTTTTTTTCTCATTTTATTAGATGTTTTAATAGAGCAACTCTTGATAATTAATGTTTGTAACATAAATTAAATTTATAAATTTATTGGTGTATAAACAGTTAAAAATATGTTAATTGTATTTTATTATAAATGCCTAGATCAATATGGCTTCTAATCAGTTGTTTGTCATATTTACTTTCATGCCAGTGATTAAGAAGACTTGATTAGTGTCTAATTAGTGCCCTTGGGCATTAAAATCAACCCTTTTAGGGCGCATTATTTTTCTGGAAATTTTTCAAAGGTTAATTATTACGTTTCCGCAAATTAAAAGTTTACGTTTCCGGAAATTTTCATGTATTACGTTTCCGAAAATTTACCTGGTTCATAAGAATGCTTTCATAACTATTTTAGTGTATTTTATAATGGTCAAAAAGATGCTCGACACAAAAATATCGTCAATATTGTGCAGCAATGTACTGGGGGGAATCAAAATATTAGGATTAGCTTAATAAGACTTTCCTACATTGTTTGATTTAATGATAAATCCAGTAAAAATTTGAAAATGTTCACTTTAGGTGTATAAAGTGGACATAAAGGTCAAAGATACTCAACTTTTAAACCCATCAAAATGAATTTCATGAAAAAAAGTATCAAAACCAAAATAATTGGTTGGCTATTATTGTTCTTGTTACTCTTTAAAAAAAGTATTGTACCAGATGCGTTAGTACAAAAATTAACGAAAAGAACAGCAAATGGTCAAAGTTGCAGTAAAAATTTATTGAGTCACGTAGTGATCTTCATTTTTTAATGAGTTTTACTTTCTTTCAATTGTTAAGTGGTTCAAAATAAAACTTTAAATTTTGGATATAATGTAAAAAAAATATCTAACAAAGGTAAGATATTTCTTTTGCGGAAAGGTAATTTTTTTCTAAGAAAGTAATATAATTTTTTTCCGGAAACGTCAACATTTTTATTCGGAAAAGTAATACTTTTTTTCCGGAAACGTAATGCCAATTTGCGGAAATGTAAAACGCCGCCTTTTTAATACATGGACGTTTTCCCCAATTAAGTGAATTTTCTTTTGATGTGTTTAAACTGTCTACTGAGCTTTCATAAATGTTTTACTAACACGTTCAAGTAACAGTTATATATAAAAGTCGATATGCAAATTGAAGGAATTCGAAATAACTCAAAATATTATTGAGTTAATTTGCCAGTCAGTTAATTAACCACCTCATAGTAGAAAGAATTATAAACTTTTGGGTCTGATAGGTTTAGGCTAGAGAGGACAAAATATTTAAACATTTGATGTATATGTTGCAGGGAATATGTGTAATCAGGGACGTGTAATCCTTAAAAAATCACGGAATACGTGTAATCACTAAATCGCTTAGGAATTATGTGTAACCCCTAAATTTTATCATTGATTACATGTAATCCCTGATTTTTGTAGGAATATTTTCACGTATTCCCTAACCCCCAATATTCCGAATCAAATCACACTCCAAATGGTTTTCATGGTTTGTTTATTCATGAATTCAGCATTAATTGCAATATCAAAGGAAATTTTACATCAGATTTGATAATTCAGTAATAATAAGTACTGTCCATCTTAACATATCTCCAAAATGTAATCCCTAGGATTTTTAGGGGTTTCATGTATTCCCTAAATTGGCAGGGATTACGTAAACTCCTTGATCTTGTTCATATTACATGTAATCCCTAATTAACATATGTAAAATTTATCAGTAATCACAACAGTCAACGTTTTGGTTGTTTTTTTTTTATTTTGCAGTAATAGGTATGTAATGCCTTCCTTCATACGAGTAATTTTCATTTGTTAGCATGATAAATAACTCTTGAAAATAAATAATAAAAATACTAGTAAAATGGCTTCAAATGTAATTTGTAATTTAATTAATTTAATTAATTACATTTGCAAAGTAATTCAAATTTAATTAATTACATTCCCCAATCCTTGTAATTGTAATTTAATTAATAACTTTCCAATGTAATTGACCCCATCCCTGATTGATGGACTAAAACTCAATATTTCTCCCTAAATTCATGAAAAATGGGAATTTTCAACATTTTCACTTTGTCCATAGTACACTGTTAAATCGCAAAATATGTCAAATATAAAGAATATATCTGCAGGTATGCCAATTAATTGTTCTATGCGATACATAAGTTGTCTTAAAACATTGTTTAGAAAAACAAGGAGTGTTAAATGTGACTCTAAATACAGAAAATCTTACCCCTACCCCAACAAATTTTCCCTGAAATTTTTGATCTCTGTTCGCATAAAAATAACCAGAACATTGAAATCGTGTGTTGTATATGACAATATTTCATAAATTACATCATGATTTGGTATTTTAACAACCATTGGTCGACAAATACTCAATATTTCTCCAAAAATTGATGCAAAATGTGAATTTTCAACATTTCCGATTTGTCCACAGTTCACTGTTAAGTCGCAATATATAACAAATCTATAGAATATCTTGCAGATATGCCAATTAATTGTTTAAAGCGATACCCTAGTTGTCTTAAAACATTGCTAAGAAAAACAAGGAGTGTTTAATTGACTCTTGTTACCAAAAATCTACCTTACCCCAACAAATTTTCCACAAATTCTGAAAAACGGAAAATTCTCATTTTGCATACAATTTCGGGCAGAAGTGTCGAAAAGAGACCTCTTAAAAAGTTTAAATCTATTAATTAAATGATCTTCCGCATGTTAGCTTTAGTCAAAATACACACTATAATTTCCATTCAACATTATCTTTTTATCATTTAGAGCCTGAATATTTCAAATTTTCTCTTAATTTTTAGGGGGAGGGGTGCTAATTTTGACATTTCTAAACCTACATTATGTCTGAAACTAAAATATATGCACACAATTTGTTTCTTATATATCATAAATTATTATTAAATCGGCCATTATTAAAGATATATTCAGATTATTACGATCCTAAAGTCAGAAAGTCGAAATACAATTCCGAAAATTTCCATTTTTCTAAATTTTATACCGAAAATCAAAATTTGCTGGACTTTAATGGTTTTTTCCAACATTGTATCGCACCTGATAAGTTAGGCATAAAAACTAGATCAAATGACGAGGGTTGTTTATCTCGTTAATTGACAGCCTAAAATCGTCATTTTCTCATTTTTTTTTCAGGTGGAGGGGTACATTTTTTGTATCCCCAGATCATAAAAATGACGTAATGTGCCCAAACTTGTATTCATTGTAAAGGAGATTAAATTAGCTTTAATTAATTTAATTAATGTGTCAAAATGTAAAGAAATATTCGTTAAGCTTCGCAGAAAACTTTTTGAAACATATTTGTCAGCTGATCAACGATAAATCAATTCAATCATAATACAATAACATTGGATGCACACATCATGACATAAAAATGGTAATAAGTATAAAGAAAAATCACTGATTTTGGCTGGACACAACAACGTGTACAATTCCTTTTTGGGTGACGTTAAAGCCGCCATTTGAAAATGCGTAAAAATATTTTTTAACTTTAGTGAACATCTCAGAAATTGCTGTACAGAAAATGATCATATATTGTATAAATGTTCAGTAAGATGAGAGGAAGGAATAAATTTGAGGAACATTTCTAAAATAAAATGTTTCCAAGATGACCGCCAAGATACATAAGAAATTATCAACTTGACTTGATTTCAATGAAAATTTATTTTACAGGCAAATTTTAACACTTCAAAAAAGATGCAATTGTTTTTTTTTAAATGGCCGATATTTCCAAGTTGGCCGCCAAAATATGACAAAATTTAAACTTGACCAATTTCAACGAAAATTCATTTTTATGTAGATTTAGACGCTGCAAAAAGGATGAAATCATCGAATTGGCTGTCAGTTGCGAGAACAGCTATTGCTTGTGATTGCAAATCTTGTCAAATTTGCTTCTTTAGTGTCAGAGCACATGATAGGTTTAATTACTCTAAACATATACATAAACATATATATAAACATATATCTGTCCTTAGCTGATTTTGGTTTTTCTATTTAGACCTTATTGGTTATTTGTTCTCAATCAGTTTGACAGGTATTTCGGTTTATGGACTTCAAAATGTTTTGATTTTATCTGCATTGAAGAGACATAAAGTTGTAGAAATGCGCATATGGAGAAACAAAATTCACAGTAACTTCGGTATTTTGTTTGTTATACATAAATTGCTGCAACCGTATCCGATGTAATATGGTTTGAACTAGATACCTCATCTAATATGCATTTGTTAAGAACTGCATACAGGGGGGAGGGTAAAATTAAATTTACCGAACAGAGTTGTCAAGAGCCGAAGTCGATGAGACAA
Source organism: Modiolus philippinarum (assembly GCA_002080025.1). Lineage (NCBI taxonomy): Eukaryota > Metazoa > Mollusca > Bivalvia > Mytilida > Modiolidae > Modiolus > Modiolus philippinarum. Next base: position 34,490 of record MJUU01001128.1, read on the forward strand.
AAAGACAGATAAATTGGAAACCACAGGAAAAATAGTCGACCGCAATGATCCTAACTTGATTGTAAGAGAACTTTGCCAGTTAAATCAATGTTTGTTGACAATCCCGCATCCATGACTAGGAAGGACAGGGATGTAGCGTTGTTCAAGAATTAGCAAAGAATTCCGATCAAACCGGTGCTAGTGCTGTCTTACTATGAGGTATGGGCAAAACTCATTGTTGAAGGCCTCATGGTAACTTCAAGATGAAGAACAACAATAAAAACGTTGTTCCTTTGCTTGTTTTTACCATGTATTTGTAGAGACTTTGTCTCATATGCATTTACTCCATATCCTTTCATTCACCATTTGGTACAGTCACTTCTAAAGAAATGGTGGGTTAAACCGGTTTTATGGCGCACAAAACCTCCCCTTCCATTGCAGTAAAGTCTGGTGTCAAATCAACATCGATTGCTATTGAAAAGTTAAGACAGTTGAAAGAAATGATCACCCTAGTACTAAGTAAAAAAGAATATTGAATCAGAGTTCGAACCAAAACTTCAAATTTTACCAAAAGGGACTGAACTTTTTTAATAATCGTACGAGACAGATTTTTTGAAGCCTTGATTAATAAGGCGGTCACGGGGATAAGTATGTCTAATGAGAAAGTCTGTATAATTTGTGCTGGCAACAACAAAAACAAATTATTTATTAAAGTCTCACTTCTAGCTCTAGTGTAACGAATCAACTGTGAAACATACACTCCGTAAGCCGGAGAAGCTGAAATATTACTGATCATGTTAGGGAAATTTATACAATATATATTTCGTCTCTAAAGAGCAGTAATTTCAAATATACAAAATATGAAACAAAAGCACGAAAGAGCACTAGGTGCTCATGTACATGGCTTTTTGTAATAACAAATTATTTTTAGCTAAGTCTTCATATTCGCATTCAAAGACATGTCGAAATGAAGCATACACCCGTGAACTGATTCGCAAGACTGTGTCGAGAGTGAGGTTATTACATGTAACCAATGCCGAACAACACTAAATACTGGATTAAAATGGTTGATATTGATGTGAAAATTGAAGTAAGTAAGAAGTTTAAACGCTGATATTTTATTGTGATATATATCAGAAACAGATAAAAAAATGATCCATTGATCTGTATATGTTATCGGACTCTTGACAGCTATGTATCGTAAAATATCAACCCGTGAGCCAGAATATGAAGCACAGGGGCGAGTGAGCGTAGCGAACGAGCCCGAAGTTTCATATTCTGGCGAGCGGGGTGATATTTTACAATACATCGGCTGTCAAAAGCCCGATAACTTGTTTATCATCCTTTATTTTGTATTTTAGATTTCTAATTATTGAACTGAGGTTTCAAATTCCCCCCAAAGTTGCACGGGAATTTCGTCATACATGTCATTCTCTTCTTTTCAACATTTTTAAGCTCAAAGACATATTTTACATTTTTTTATCATTTATTGGCAAAGGTTTTGTAACTGGATGAATATTTTGACCGAAATACTCTAAATAATGTCGATTTTGAATTTTGCAGCAACCTTTGGTTGTTACGCTATTCTATCGTTCCTTGGAGCTTTTATGACGTCATAATGTGAAAACGTCAAAGCTCTGCAGGATATATCAACGACCCAGTCTCTACAATTTTTCTGACGTCTAGTTTATCTATTTGTTTAATCATGGTTCTGTTTTGAATACCTAATCGGAAAGAGCAAATGCAATAGATGTTTATTTTTCGCCATTTTATTTCATTTCAAACCTTGAAAAAAGTTATTGCCTTTGAAACTTTGGGAGAATCGCTTGATATATCCAGGTCAACTCCTGATATATCCGGGTCAACCAGATATGGCTTTTGCGGAAAGGCTCTACAGGCTAATATAACCATGGGAAGGATGATAAACTCCATATAGATTACAAAAACAGAAAACAGCAAACACCTGCAATGGCCAGGAACTACAATCACATGCCACAATTTACAAGCAAACTGCACCAGAAAAACAATAATGAAAACAAGAGACAAACATAAATAACGATAGGAACTCGTGATAGCCGGACTTGTTACCGGCACTAGCAAAAGCCAGTGGTAGGGTTAAACCGGTTTATGGGTACCCAAACCTCCCCTTTCTCTATCCCGTTTCCCTATAGTATCATAAACACGCGAATAAAACCCAATACAGGTAGACTACTAACTCAATGACCACTATCTTGGAACAGAAAAAGCATAAGACAAAA